>JAQGBA010001072.1:0-19157 GCA_034698125.1 Prionchulus punctatus | reverse complement strand
TCTAGAATGTTCTGGAAGGAATGCTCCTTTATTTGAGTGGGTGTTCTTCCGGAATGTTCTAGAAGATGTGTGGGCGTGGCTGACGCTTTAGCTTGGCGCCAGTCTTGTTGAAGATTCCAGAAATTGCTAGAAAGTGGTGACGTCATGGCTGGTTGCGCCATCTGGCGAGTGATATCATTTTATCTTCGTTACAGAATGTTGTGCGATGAGTTTTACACATACGGAGGTCCAAAATGTGGTATAATCCAATCAAACGAGTAGAGTTAAGCGAATTAAAGTTCGTGTAAAATGTACATTACACACTTACCAGTTTCTTTAATGTTTCAAGTTTTTTACTGCACACAGGATTCTGATCGCGAGCCCTCTATGATTGCCCAGGTGTCGTTTGACAGTTTTTACTCTGTTTTTTTTCAGTTCTTGATATGTTTAGTTCATAACCATCAAATGTTCCATCCGCGGAAAGTGTATTGTTGCTTATACAAGGGCTTTTATAACACCTGTTGATATTCTTTTTTCGTTGCTGATGTAGAAGTGTTGCTTATAGAGAGTACTTCTTGTATGCAGATGACGCTTAAAGAGAGGGTCGACTGTACCGCAACCCTCAATATAAGCAACAACTCTGAATAAAAGTAACATTCAAAATTAACTTCATTTTGTATCAGTCTCTGGGCGTTGCTTATACGGAAGTCCAACTGTTTCTAATAACTTACGAGCCCGCACAATGTTCCAATTGACATTAATTTCGAAATAGAAAGTTAACGTTCTTGAATAATTACTAGATACATCATAGCAATTGTTGCCACATCGTTAGAATGGGATTTAATTATAATATTTCAACAATTTAAATGTTATATTTCGAAGAGAAATAGAATAATAAAAATCTTCAATTCTCTTTTTGCTATTTTTCAGCCACCACGTTCTTCAACCAAACAAATCTCATCAAATCTGTGTATCTACCAAATCAATGTATTACATTTTTTCATTATTAGAAGATTGCTTCTCTTTTTTTCTTTTTCAGACGACAAAAAATGAACCAAGATACTACCGGAAGAATGTTTACTGTCCGATGTTCACATGCAAATAGTACTGCGATTAGAACAGTCATACGCGATACGCCCAAACCACTCCGAAAAGAAAGGTAAAACTGTCTCCTTATATACTTTTGTCATTGTCACAAAATGAGGCAGTGGCAATGAAGCGCATGAAGAAAACAACGTCTGTATTTACTGTAAATACAGTATTTAGTTAATTGTGACGGATGGGAGCAGCCTGTTCCCTCTTTTAAGATTGATACATGTCTAAGCCAAAGCTTAAGCCTAAGCCGAAGACTGAGCCAAAGCCTGAGTCGAAGCATAATGTCACTTGGTCGTAGGCTATTTTACTGTTTTAATTTAGTCTCTCTGTTTTAATTTCAGGTCAAACAATAACTGGATGCCTGTTGTTAAACATACTTGGATTGCAATGTTGGAAGCCACTTTTGTATACGTGAAGAGAAAGAGGGATCGGATAGTCTGGGCACTGTTTTTTCTTCTGGTTATGGGTTATTGCAGTTATGAATGCAAGCAAAATCTTGATTCGTATCTAAGATACAGTGTCACGACGATCATTACGGATCAACACGATTCCAGTATGACATTTCCCGCCATCACATTTTGTCCAATACGAGTGCACAAAAAGTCAAAGTACGGCAATGTGTTGAATGTCGGATTATCTTTGGCTGTTCAATATGCAAATACAAAATCCGAAATGAACATTTTGACTGTGCAAGTCAGTATATTTGGAAATAAACAAATTTCTTAGAACAGTAGTTTTATAAAAAACGTTTTCACTTTTTAGAATGCTAATACATGTAACAATCATAACAACCTCTCGTTTGATGAACAGCTCCTCGAAGTGAACTTATTTAATAAAAAACTAGCTGAGGGCAAAGCATTTACAGACAACGAATATGTCATTAATCATCAAGATTACCTCATTCAATGCAACTGGCAACAGACCATAGTTGACTGCCAAAATGTGTTTATGAATCGAATAAGCGACACGGGCGTGTGTTTTACGTTTAACCCCGGATTTCAGATCGCTAAATTTACAATGGATAGCAATGCAGGTAAATATTCAAAAATAATAAAACAGAACATATCCTATCCGACACTGGATGTTAAGTCAATCCAAAGGTCAGACATCCTGTCCGGCACCTCGATTGCCGACTATGATCCCTGATCCTCAGGTATACCTGCCCACTCCGACAATACACAGACCGACAGCGGACAGCCTGCTAAAACGAACGTCACACGAAGTACTCAGATGTTACAATAATGCTAATAGCAAAGGCATGAAAGGCAATTTCCTACATTGCTCAGAAAGTGAAATATTGATATGGTACTTTTACCGTCACCTAGAATTAATAACGATAAATATAATTGACCATATCTTGCAGGTAATGGAATAAATTTAACTGCATACTCCACCATTCGGTTCAGTTCGATGGATACATTAAAACTGTACTTGAATGTTTTGCAATCTGAATACTGCGGTCACGAAACAGCGCAACGAGGTGCCGGAATTATGCTTCAAGTGCACAGACCAAATATAAATCCGTCATTTTTGATAAATCCTTCAGTTTATTTAAGCCCGGGATATTATTCCAACATTGTTTTCAGTCCGATAGTGTATAAACGAGAAACGGAAAATCTACATCGTTGTACCAATTCCGTCCCGCTGAAGCTTGTGCAAAACCTGACGACGTACATCCGCGAGCACTGTTTTATGGAATGCGCCAATTTGTACATTATAAAGGCGTGCAAGTGTTATCCGCCCATTCTTGGAACATTTCATTCTTCGATGTCAGAAATAGTTGACCGTCTCGGAATATCGGCTAGCGACGTAAGACCATGTCTCGGGTTGGAATTTCTTTGTCTCAAGGAATGGGAGCATGAACAATTAGACAATATCGGAATCAATGCTCTGTGTCCGCAATGTCGACAGCCTTGTTACGAGGTACGATATTTGGTCGAAGTTACAAACGCCAGGCTGTCACAAAGAAATCTCGACATTCCCGAATTTGCGAACGTGAGTTTAGAAGATCTCCGAAAAAATTACATTATTGCTCGTTTTTCGATGAAATCGAACCTGGTTTCGCAAGTTGTCGAGCGACAGGCGTTCACTATTAAAGACTTGTTCGTTTACATCGGCTCGAATCTGTGCTTATACTTGGGAATGTCTTTTGTAACGGCATTCGAAGTCGTTTACCACTTATTCTTAGCATTGGAAAAGGTTGCCAAGTGGTATAAAAAGAAAAGAGTCCTGTTTTGCAATAAAGTGACTAGAATGAAGGATTTCAAAATGACGTCGACTACTAGCGCTTTTTGAAATTGTATCTCACTATTTGTTTTTTAACACTTTTACTTTGTTCCTTAATGACTATATTCAAAATTAGCCAGCTTTGTTGGACCTTTACAGTTATCGTATGGTTGCTTAAAAGAGCGAATAAAGTTAATTCGCTGTTTCCAATTCTAAAATTAAACATTGGTGCATTATATTAAATAAAATGAAACTCAATATTTTAAGACTTCTTCATCAAACTGACGTCAATACAAAATCTCTGAGTCTCGTACATAAATGAATTCATGCAAGAGGGAAGAAGACTTGAGGTGAGGGAGGTGATTATATGGAAGTGTTCTTTAATTGATAACAAAACATACTTTTTCATTAGCAGACAAAGTTTTCCTGGAGATCCACACCCACTCCACATGGGGTGCTGCTGCCACTGTACAACCAATTTAGCATTTGGCATGATCCCTCCATCGAAATGGTAGTGCAATTAAAATACAGTCCCTTGCACCGCTGATTGCTTTTTACTTTGACACCTGGTTTTCAATTGCTGGCTTGTTGATTTTTTACTTGGTTTTAACGACATACTTGATCTTATCGATATCAATACATTTTTACAAGCATGACAATTCCAAGGTGATGAACTGCCCGTTAATTACCACATTTTACATAAATTAGTTTTGAAATCGGATATCATTTATCTTCTTCAATTTTTCCAGTAAAACACTTTTCCTATTGACTGCCTCGTCATTGCAATTTGGCTGAATATATTTTACCTGGAAGGTTCTAAACATAAATCTTGCATAAAATTTAAAGGGTTAAGGTTTTGCAACAAAATTATTTTTTTTACTCGTTGAATTGACCAGCACTGACAAGGCTTGCTTCATGATGTTGAATAGAAAAACTGACAAAGAACAACGAAAACAAAAATTGTGTCTTCATTTTAATAAAAATGATCTCAATTTCGAATTGTCTGTCTTTTACTAAATGGTTTCGTTAAAGTGCAACTATGACGTTCAAAATTCTGGTTTAGTTAAATTCGTTTTTTAATGTAAATATCTGCAAACTCTGACACTTGTTAATACTTCATTGTAAGAAAAAACACAGTGTCTGGTTTTCGAACAGAGCTTGTGATAGAATGTCTTGGCCATGTAAACAAGACCTTTGATAAGCTCAACTCTGATCAAGTTAAGCTTTTACAAAACAAAAACATTGCCATTAAACCTTTACAACCAGTCAACATTCATTTTCTCCTTGTTTCTTGAAAAAGTCAATGACCAAGAGTAAAATTCTTTTGAAGAAATATTTTTTTTAAAGATTTTATAAATTCCGATCTCTTGCCTGTTAATAAAGTGGACATGATTTTACATGTGACAACAACAACATATGATTACATGCACTCGTCGGTATCTGTTAAAAATATCTTGAATTATTACCTTGTCCATTTAAATCATGTGATTTCAAAAACATATTTACTATTTAGAGGCGTTGTCGAAAACCATAATGAAAATATCCAGTCTCTAGTTTATTGTTTGTAACATGGTAGTAAGTCTCGGCACAAATTTCGAAACTCCAACGCCAGAGACAACGACAGAATCGGCGAGTGAAAAACGAAGTAAATATGTTTGAATGAAAATCGTCTGGATTAATTAATCAGCTATATTTTTTCAGAGCTTGAGTTTATACGAGAAGCACTTAACCAACATGAAAGCAACGATAGCCCGTACAAGAATTCTCCATTGAGCCTTATGCTTTACGAGCGACGATCAAGTCGGATTCGCAACATGTCGATGACGTCGATGCTCTCAGCGACAGACGAAGAAATCGGAGAAAAGTGGTCCACTAGTTTACAAGCCAGGTAACTAAAAGTGTGATTCTTCTAGAAAACTTCTCTTTTTTTATTGCATGCAGGGCTACTTTCGTTTCATTTCTGAGCGTATTTTACGCTCTCGTGCTGGTGATCATTGCATTGGCCTTCGAAGTGTCGATTCTCGTCGTAAACGACCTCGAATCCCACAAATATGATGTTAGCCATTAAAAGCACATGCATTAACTAGTTATTGTTAACATTTCATATTTTAGCCTTTCTATATTTACCTCTACATTGTTGGTTTGCTATTCTTAGCTTACTGCCACGTTTATTTACTGAGATCTAGAGGGTGGAAAATTCCGATACCGTTTTATCAATCGCCCGCGGCTACTCCCAGGCAAATGTCACTAGTGAAAATCACCGAGAAGAAAACTTACGTTTCGCACGCCGCGAAAAATGCCGGAAGTTTATACCTGCGACTCGGCACAATCGGTAACTCAGAATCGGATTCAGTTATGAATAGCAATTGGAAGAGTAGGATACGATTTGGTTGCCATCATTTATAGTGTTTGGCATTGTTGGAATATTGGACCGTGGCATCAACATATACATTTCGTTGGATAGCGGATTCTTCTCAGCTTGCTATGACAAATTGCAGCTGATTGAGGATTGCCTCTTCATCGTGTTTTTATTCGTTCAACTTTATTTCATTTTTCAAAACTCGAGGGTATGCAACTGGTAGCAGCACGTGAGCATGGCTAGACTAATATTGATCTTTAATTCAGTTAGTCATCCATCGGTTGAAACATTTCGGTCGATTTGGCTTTATGCATTTGGTGGCGACGAATCTTAGCATTTGGATACGAAGAATTGTTTCAGAAGAATTCAGTGTTATTAGACAGTTGGAAGAAAAGTAAGCATGCTGTGCGTTCTGCTTCGGCGATGGCTAAGGCTTCGGATTCGAATTCAATTCGGATTCGGATTCATATACTTCATCATTTCATTTTTGCAGCATTCAGCACGCTGAACGGACAAATCGCAGCTCGATTTTAATTCACGATTACTTGCTGAACAATAAACCGGTCGAAAGGTTTCGAAATATTATTAGCTCATTGTCGGATTGCTCCAAGGTTAAGAACGCCTTGGACGTATTATTAGAAAACGCTCGACCGTTCCTCGCTACTTGTACGGTGGAGTACGCCCTTATTTGCGCAGCTATAATGTACATCCTATGGAGAAACGTCGGTAGGGAATACGATGAAAAATATATAATCCGGAAACAGAGGTTGCAAGTCGATTGCAGTGCTTCGACAAAAGGCTTATTTATTGGACTTATGTTCGTCATGTTCTCCATTCTCTCGATGATTGTCTTCTATGTGAAGATTCAAAGGGAAGAAAACACGGAAGCCCTTTGGGTCATGTACATGTCGGACAGCATTTTGTACGTGGTGTCCATCGTTGCTGTCCTCTCCGCTATATACCTCATGCGAAACTTGACTTATGCGCCAACTACTGAAAAAGGATTTCTGTTGGACGACATTCTTTTGCTGGTATCCTTAGTCGGCCAGCTAATGTTTTGCATTTTCTCCGTGGTTGCTTTGACCAACTGGAAATGGACTTCGTGGATGATCATTGGCGTGTCATTTCTGAGAATGGTCCAAGTTCTCATTCAAACTGTATTCATATTAATCGCGCAACGACTTACCACCGCAACGCCCAGGGCTCAAGCTCGCAAGCCAGGCCGCGAGATCATCACGTTCCTGTTGCTATGCAATCTAGCAATGTTTCTCATAAACACATTCGAAACCCAGAAATCAGGAGTCAATCCGATCATGATCGACTTTTATGGGAAAAGCATTTGGGCGGTGATCATGCACAGTACTGTACCGCTGACTATTTTCTATAGATTTCATTCGTCCGTCTGTTTGGCAGAAATTTGGAAGACTACGTACCAAATCAAAGAACACGGATTTGTTGAGAAAATGTGACACTTTTACTGGAAATTGAACTAAATTTGAGCATTTCAATTAGATTACCATTCAGTTTTCAAAACTCGAATACACTTCTTGTTTGGTCACTTCTTTACACGCCGACGGTTTCACTTTGAAAGTGTTAGTCCACTGCTGATCGAGAATTTTAACGTAACATATGGCGAACGTTCCGGATTCATTTATTGAGCAATGATTTCCTGGTGGCGAGGGCGGCTTGGTGACGGTACAGTTTCCTTTGCAAGGAGAATTTCCTCCACCATGATTTTCTTCCGCTGTCTAAAAACAGAGAGGATATCATGCGAGAATTAAAATTTGCTCACTAATTATGAAAAAACAGATGTTTTATGGTCTTTATTCTGACCTTATGTCAGCTAGCTGCCACCTAGCTGTCACCTAGCTGTCACCTAGCTGTCAGATAGCTGTCAGCGTCAGTTGCAGTTTATACATACTTTGTTACGTGAATGTGTAGAACTGGCCCGAATAGGTAATTCATGAGGGAGACTTTTCACGGGCTTTTCATCTTTCAGAATGCGAATAAAATATTGATGCTGAAATTGGTGAAGAGACCGTTTTACATTAAATCGCAATAGCTATAATAGAGCTGAGAACACAATGGAATCTGAATCTGATAATGCTGTAGTAAGTTACCGATTTCTATTCGTCTCTAGCAAATGACGTATATGTAACATGAATCTTACCAAAACCAGCGAATCATTACGATGTGTTTTGCTTGAGTGATTTGTCAGAGTTTCATTGTCGATTGTAAAATTTCCCTCCTGAAAAATAGAAAACAAAAAAATTGTCAGATCTATTAAATTTCGGTGTTTTATGAAAAACGATTACCGTCGAGTTACCACATTCACCGACGTAGAAAACTATTTCGTAAGAAAACCCTGCCACCACTTGCGACGTGGCTTCCTTAATCCTAATCACTCGATGCGACCCATGGGTATCATTGGAGTTGGACTCGAGTTGTAATAAAGCTCTCTCCGCAAGCTCCCTAATTTCTTTTGATTTCTCCTTGTCGGACAAATTCGCTGGACTTTTTCCACCGGGTAATCCTGGTTGAGTGTGCGTGTACAATGAAGGTATAGTTGCTGATTTATCCAGTTCCAATGCTGCTACACAAATCGAACAACAAGCAAAAACAAATGCAAATAAAACTGTAGTCATGGTCGAAAAAGTTCTAACAAACGGTACAAAATTCAACCTGTGTTGCTAATAAAATTCATTTATTGAACACTAACTCGGACAAACTTGATCATGACGAAAGTTATGTGGGCCATGAGTAAAACTTGTTTTCAGTGGAGCAATACTCGCAAATATTTGAAAATTAGGCTAGTGCCTCCTCCCCACAAACAAACTGCCCACTGTTCAATCCCACAGTAGAAAACAAGTTATCAAACATTTATTGACATTTTATGCGAACGTCCCATTTTAAAATAGTAAAAAGATCAAAAAAATTAGTTTTAAAACATTCCCACGAAGCAACAGACTCCATCAGCCAAGTCGGTTGGATAAGTGCAGAGGGCTCCTGACTGACTCTGGCCACCTTTGATGAAGCACGCCCGGGCGTTTGAACATTCACCACCTCGTAGCTCGCACTGATTTTTGTTTGTCAAACAGCATACGCCATCGGCTAAATCCGGCGGATAATTGCACATGGATCCCGGTTGGCTTTGACCACCCATCGAGTGACAAGCACGCGCATTTGAGCACGTGCCCCCTTGAATATCGCAAGGAGTACTTGCTGGTCCTTTATTGCAATGGATGTTTGGAAATATGGTCAGAATGTTAAACAAAATAATTAACACCCTTGTCGACAAGTAGTATTCGTTCACCATTATATGTGAATGTCGGTCCAAAAGAAAACTGCTAAATTTGTCAAATTTATCCCAAAAATAAGAGCACAGTAGCGAGTTATGATTCGAAAATATTCAAACAAGATAATTTCCAGAAAACGTGGGTTGAATGTTATTCAAAACTTGAATTTTGTTTTTCGAAGTGTGCAAAATTTTCAGGTCAACAACTAAAATTCGTCGAAGTAAACATCGGGTAAAGTAAACATCATTATCTTTAGAAACTTTTTAAAATTCTCATTGGTTATTCCAGTGATATGCAAAACAATCAAGATTTCGTCGTTAGTCTTACTATAACCCGCAAACCGTTGGTTCGCTTGGAACTCGAGCTTTGGCATTAGTGAATATTTTATCAGGATCTTGTCTAGAAATATAAAAAAGAAGATTACTAGTATTCGGCATCACGTGAAACGATTTCTTTGTGAAAATGCGATTGGCCATTTGTTGTCAAGAATCGTTTCCGAAAACTGTGGACCATAACGTTCATGAATGTTTCAATATACTGTACATATCACTTCAGTTTGAATTTCCAAACTTATTTCAAGGATTATTTCCAAACTTATTTCAATGATGTGTCTACTGAAGTAATGGAGCAATCTCTTTAGCGAGTTCAATAGCAATTCAAGAAATAGGCGACATCTTGATGATTTAAAGAGACAGATACTGAATACAAATAATAATTTAGCGCTATCTTTTTTTGGTTGATCTAATTTAGCATATGATCTTATGGTTCAATTTTCTTGACGAATATGTATTTTATTAGCTATCAAGGCTTTTGTTGAAATGCAGTTGGAACAGTGCAGATTTTGACTGCCACGATGAACCATGTCAGTAAAGTTGCAACTGGCTTCACATTCAATCCTGGCGAAGAACATGCTTGAGTCATGGATTCGCAAATCAATAAAGCTCTGCTTCAAAAGGTTTTATTTTCATACGAAACATTACTTTCAAAGTGGAGGGACTGGCGCGGTGGTATGTCGCTCGCTTGACAATCTGGGTGGGATCGTTGAGCAATGAGCGGGTCCAATGTGGTTCAACATTCCTACTTTCGAAAACTATTGACTTTCGATTATGAATAGAACGTTAGCTAGTTATTTTCAGCCATACCTTACTTTCCGATGCTGATGTCTCTTAGTATGGGGACGTACGCCAATTAACTTCAAATTGTTGCCTTACAAAACAAAACAGATTCAATTAAACGTTTTAACAAAGTGAGAACCAGAAATTACAGCCACACAGCCAGTACACTAGTGTCCATAGAAAATCTGGACGATGAACTTTGAATTTCAAAGTAAATCACATTAAAAATCGACTTCCTTCTTCAAATGCTAAACACTGAGGTGAAGCCTGGACTACGTGATCACATTTCCAGGCACTGACAAGTTGAATGTTGAAAAGGTATGAAAAACACAAGGAAATTTGTTATTTTACACTTTTCAAATTTAGAAGTACCAGGCAACCCCAGCTTTCATAAAGTTCAGACATTTGTTTTGTTCATTCTTGTCACAGCACAGTTGACAAGTGATGTTTCATGAAAACATTTTATAATGAGACAATAAGTCTGCAAATAAGAAAATGTAACATTGTTCGGAGAATTGCATAAATCCTACAATGAATTATTTTTATGGCAATTATTTTTAATGAACTGACTAGAAAGTTTCGTAAGCTTTTCTCCGAAATGTTTAAATAGTTTGAATGTACTTTGATGAACCATCTGAAACCTAAAATGAAACACTGTATATGCTCAATTATTAGTCGCAGCTTATTGAAAAAAAATCCTTCTTGTAGGTTTTAGTTGTTGACCTGAAAATTTTGCACACTTCGAAAAACAAAATTCAAGTTTTGAATAACATTTAACCCACGATTTCTGGAAATTATCTTGTTTGAATATTTTCGAATCATAACTCGCTACTGTGCTCTTATTTTTGGGATAATTTTGACAAATTTAGCAGTTTTCTGCTAAATTTGGGGGGGGGGGTAGTGGCTAACTGTTTCTTTTTATCAAAGTAAAGTTTAGCTACTCTTTTGATTCGATTCTTTCTACCAAATCCCAAGTCATTTGACATTATAATGTTAAGTCTTGTTGATATGGAGCACTCCTCCTTCCGTTGTTCATAACATAAAAAAATTGCATAATTAAAGTCTACTGTCGCACAGGACATAACGAGCTTGTTATCTATTGTATTAATTGCCAACGACGACAAAATCATAATTATTATTCATCTATTCAAGGGGAACTTGGAAACTCATAAGAAAAGCTTATTAAGGCGAACGAAGGTATTTGCGCCTCGTCCGACAATGCATTTGTCTGTAAAAATAGTCGTAATTATTATATTCTTTTATGTTCCTGTTTATGAAACTATTTCCTGCCAAGAAAATCTTGTTGCTGGCAGAGGAACATCGGCATTAAACGACTTGTTCAACTTTTTATCGCAAGACTTTGGATTCAATCGGTCGCTGTGCAATATTAACTCGAAACTGTTTTACAAAGATGACACACTGGTAAACAGTAAACTCGGTGTTTCATTAAGAGCTGATAAACCAACTGGGTTTGCAACAAGTCTTGTCCCATTATCAGATGATGAATACAAACAAGACGAATACAAGAACATAAAGACATTTCCGCTGATGGCGACGTATGTAGCACAGTAGCTGTTCACTTCACATATTATTACCTTTATTACCTTTATTATTTTACCTTTACGATTTTGCTTGCGCTAACGCTTACTTTGTTTCAGAAGCATCGTCATTGTCTTTAATCTGCCAGACATTCAACGCTTGATACTATCAATGGATATCGTATCCAAGATCTATCAGGGACAAATTACATCTTGGAATGATGGTCAAATCAAATCGCTTAACCCCGACATTAGTCTACCGTCTAACGATATTGTGGTCGTCGCGAGACGAGACGACACCGGCGCCACCTACTGCCTAACTGCTGCATTGTCAGGCGTTGACGAAATTTGGAAAAAGTTCTATGGTAACTTTTCGAGTCCAGAATTCATTGAAAACAAATGTTGCAATAGTTCGAAATGGCCGAAAGACATAATCAGGTATTACGCCGCAGGCGGAACGGGTCTGATTGGTCTGATGACATCAATCCCTTACACGATTGGTTATGTGAATTTAGCCATAGCAGTGCAAAGCAATATCCAATACGCGACTATGGTGAATAGCGCCAATCAAAAATTACTACCGACACCCGAATCTGTTCGTGCCGCTATAACGTATTATTCGTCGTTTCACGAAACCTCGCTAGTTTACGAGTTAAACAATGCTCTCATTCCAACCGCTTACCCGATGGTCACGTATGTTTATGTCTTTGTGAACATGATGACCAATCCGAACCTTTCCTGTTGCAACATGCAAGAAACGGTGGCATTCTTCGATTGGTTGCTGTCGACGGTTAACAGCTCGGTTTTGAACAGTTACAGTTTTATTCCATTGCCGGACTTGGTGATTAAACAAGTAAAAGAGAGTATCTTTCAAGAAATAACGTGTCAGAATGTCAAAATGTACAACGCTTATATTCAAACGTTATTCCCAATTCCGCAAGTGCTCACAATTTGGCATATCATTTTAATCGTATCTTGCATGGTAGTAGTGACGATGGTCGTCGGATTGACTTTAGTCGTACTGAAATTGCAGAAGAAAAGAAAAGCGGAGGAAACTAAATGGTTCATGCCTTTTGGCAAAGTTAAGACCAACATGATGTTCGACATGAGTCATTCATCGATGACAGGCACGACAACATCAAACTCGCAACACTCTGGCAATGAGAGTACAATCAGCGACCCAGAATCGAAATACCTCAACGGCGCAATTCTACAGTTGAAACACGTTTTGGAAATCGGCGATTGTGATGGTGAATCAGTTTATCTGCAACCATTGCAAAAGTTTCCATATCCATTCACTTGGAAAAGATCAACGAAGAAATTGATGTTGAAATTTACGCAGGACTTGTCACACAGGAATGTTAATCGGATCTTTGGAGTCGTAATATGGCAGGATTACTTGCATATGGTGATTGATTTTTCGTTCAAAGGAACGTTGCACTTCGTTTTACAAACTTGTCGATATGATCTGAATGACAACGTCAAAAGCAGCCTCGCTCTCGATGTGGCTACTGGAATGCAGTACCTGACTACAAAAGGTGTCAAGCACAACCGGCTAAGTTCCCTGTCTTGCTATGTCGACAGTTCGTGGACAGTGAAGGTTGGCGAGTGGGGTCAGCAGTCTTTGATGTTAATGGAGAATATTCCCAATAGTGAAAACATCGCTCACTCTGAAACTCCACCCGACGACGCTGAATTTATCCGTCTGCTGTTCAAAGACTATGAAGATCGCGATACCAATTTTAACAAAAGAGATGTGTTTTCTTTTGGCATGCTACTGTTGGAAATTTTTTCTCGAAAGCTACCATATTCTGACGATATTGATTGCGGAAGGATCACATATCCACAACTTTTCGACGAAAAGTTTCTCAATCATCGACACATTCAGCCAAATTTTGAATCGAGTTCTTTTCCTTCACAAATAGTTCAACTTATCAAACTATGCTCTGAAGCCAGCATCCTAAGACCAAACTTTGCAGAAGTAATAACGACCTTAACAAAATCGAAGAGTTCGCGAAAAGGAATCATCGACTCGATGATGGATATCGTCGAATCATATGCATCGGATCTTCACCAAAAGACTGAAGATATGCAAATAGTAAGTTTTTAGACTTTCTTGCTGAGTTTTGTAAATTACTAGTAACTTTGATGCGCAAATTACAAATATTTTGTCATCTAAAGAAGCGAAAAGTGAACATCTGCGTTTCTTTGTGTACTACGAATTTTTTCAGCTGAACACAAGAATGGAAGAACTACTACATGAAGTGTTGCCTCCTCAAATAGCTACTAAACTATTCCACGGTGAAATCGTCGAACCAGAACAGTTTGAATCTGTGACCATATGCTTCGCTGATGTCGTCGGCTTCACAACTATTTCGGCGAATTCGAAACCTCGAGAAGTGATGAGTTTTCTGAACGATTTGTGGCTTATGTTCGACGATATTCTACATAGATTTGATTCATATAAAATCGACACAATTGGTACATCTTTTGCACTGAATCGTGTGAAAAATCATTTCAATAGGTACTTTTGTTTAGGCGACGCTTATTTAGTTTGTTCCGGACTGCCGCAAAGAAACGGATTCGATCATTGCAAAGAAATTTCCAGTTTGTGCTTAACTCTGCAAGAAGAATGTGAAACGTTTAAAGTAAATCAAAATAAAATGAACCTATTAACTAATAATTGTGTGAAAGTTAACTATTTTTAGATTTTTCATTTACCAGATGAAAAATTGACCATTCGAGTTGGCGTGAATTCGGGACCAGTAACTGCTGGCATAGTCGGAAGCAAGATGCCGCAGTATTGCATTTTCGGCGATGCTGTCAATGTTGCAGCGCGGATGCAAACATCCTCATTTCCGAAGAGAATTCATGTTTCGGAAGCCACTTACAAATTGACAGTCGCACACTTCGAGAGTCTGTACAATTTTGAACGAAGAGGGGAAATCGACGTAAAAGTATGCGAAATTGACAGGTTCCTGAATTTACGAAGCAATATTGGATACCTTTTTGGTTTTTAAGGGCAAAGGCTTGATGACAACTTATTGGTTGCTTAGCGAAAATACAAAGAGCAAAAGCTATCTGAAAAACAACTTTGCGTAAATGCAAGCCTAGTGTATTGTGAATTTAAAAAAAATTATTTATTGTTTATTTTGTTGTATTAATTATTTACGCATACAACAGTCTACCTCTTGAATAAAAAATTTCCTTGTGAATGAGTACAATTCATGGGATCAAGGATCTTGTGAACATAATCGAAATTTACATTTATTCCTGTGCAAGTTAAAACATTTTGAAGTTATACACCATTCTGTGCATTTCGATTATGCGGTAGAAAAAACTAGCAAAAAGTTTGCTTCAAACTTTTCCTTACGATTGTTTGACTTTGTCGACTGGTTTGCTCCTTGTGCAAACAACGATTCTAAAATGATAATAAACAAAATGTCTGACTGCAGTCTGCTTGTAGCTCATTGTAAAAATGAACAGCCTTTGCTTTGTTTCGTTCCTGTTCTTGTGTCACCAAGTGGTATCCGCTGATGAAGAAATTTTAATTAAAACCAGCAAGGGTGAAATTGCCGGATTTACGAAAACGTTAGGCACTGGCTTCAAAGTTGACAATTTCTTGGGTATCAAATATGGAGTGATCCCTGAAAGATTTTCTGTAACTAATCATTTTAAATTAGCACAAAGTTGTTGTTAAACTTTGTGTTTACTTCTAGAAGCCGCTTCCTGTGCAGGCATGGAGGGCAGTGATCGAAGCAAAGTTAGCACCCCCTCGCTGCATTCAATCTTTAATATTCGGAGACAGTCCTATGTTGCCAACCGACACTGAAGACTGTTTGTACCTGAATGTATTTGCACCACATGACAAAGTAAATGTTTAGCGCATGGGCACACTTATGCATGCAGGGGCTTATCCCTTTGGGATAGCACATTTTGGCATCCAAGCATGGGCAAACTAGCAAAATCAGTGATTAGTCTTATATGCAAAGTTTTTTCTTAAGGTTCCAGGCGGCTATCCTGTTATGGTTTACATACATGGTGGCGGCTATGCTGAGGGCTACAGCATCGATGGTAACACCACAGATGGTATCAATGAGTGGATCCTACCGAAAGGAGTGGTTCTCGTAAATTTCAATTATCGATTGGGAGCGTGGGGGTTCTTTAGCACAGGAACTGAGGAAGCCAAAGGAAATTATGCCCTATGGGATCAGAACCTGTTGCTGCACTGGGTTCAGGATAACATTGCTGTTTTTGGCGGGAATCCGAACAAAGTAACGCTGTTTGGAGAGAGTGCGGGATCGATTTCGACTTCAATGCAATCAGCGTCACCTCACAGCAGAGGTATTTATCAATAGTGCTGATTGAAGCCAGTCACTACATCTAATTATTTTTAGATTTATTTCATCAATCAATCCTTATGAGTGCTTCTGGATTGACACCATGGTTCACTGGCGATGACACCGTCAACGTTAGTTTAACTTTCGCTGGCCGCATGGGGTGCGTCGGTACAGACATGGCAAAATTAGTCAGCTGTGTCAGATCAAAATCGACTGACGAAATGATTGAGGGATTCAAGAAATTGGTATTATCCTGCTGGAATTAGTTCTATGCTACTCTTATCAACGAGCTATTTTAGAAACAAGAAGGAGTCATATTTCATGGTTTCACACCACGTATCGACAACGATTTCTTTCAAAAATCCCTCGAAGAAATGATCAAGGAATCACCTGCCAAACCTTTTATCATTGGATCAACAAAGGAAGAAATGGGGATGTTCGGTAAATAACACAAGTTACTTTGCAATGGATAAAGTATTTATTATTTTAGTTTTACCGCTCTATGATGTATTACGCACGCAATGGACAATTGTCGATCCAAGTTCCTATACTTTCGAGGAACTACGGAAAAACATTTACGACGTATTTGTCGATCAGAAATATTCTGACTCCAATTTCTTAACTGATATAGCAATCTTTCACTATGTGGACAGTAAAGGTTCAAGAAAAAATGGCACGTTGCTAACGGATGCTTATATGCATGTAAGTTTTCAACGCAAACAAAAAATATGTGCCGTTTTGGTGCAGACTAAAATATTTGTTGATTAGTTCTTGGGAGATTTTATAATGTTTGCTATTCCACTGAAAGAAGCAAAATTGTGGAATGACATCGGTTCTAAAGTTTGGCTTTATCGAATGGACTATTTTAATCCAGCTTTGACTACCGGTATTTCATACGTTTGTGTTTGTGCCCCCCCCCCACCTCTATTTTTTCTTGTGAAACTCCTTCAGGATCATACCACTATTTGGATCTATGGTATTTTTTCAAAATATTGTTAGCCCATCCAGAGACCTTCACCGACGAGGAATTACAAGTTGCAGACTATTACACCTCACTGTTTACAAATTTTGCAAAGTTTGGGTATGAACAGGCACCTTTTCTGTGATATTTGAGGACCAGCTGTGATATCTTTAGTAATCCAACACATACTCCTATTGGTGGAGTTCACTGGCCAACTATTAATGAAGAATATCCCGAACGATGTCTTCTGATAAATGCTAAATTAGAGGTCAACCCGTATTGGAACAGAAATGCTGTGGCATTTTGGAACCAACTAGTGCCAAAATTGATTGCATCAAAAAACGGCAAGTCAAGATCGACCCTCGAATCGTGTTCAATGAGTGGACAAGATGGTACCCAAGTTCATGATAGTTTGAATTGTCAACAAAACTTAATGTGATTTAGTGAAACTAGAAACAAAGTCAAAGAAATAAAAGTGACAGTAAAACGTTCAAAAAGTTAAAAATCTGATCCTCATGTTCGTTTGGTCGTATTACAGTTTTTCCATGTTTGCAAGGACATGTCCTCATTTCCCACCTGCATTGTGTCAACATTTCAGTTCAATGTCCATGACATTCAGTAATCAGGTTGGCAAATAAATATTTTGTCTCCTTTACTTGTAAATTGTAGGTGGCTTGTCAACTCGACACTACCATTTTTTAGTTTTGTACTGCAAGTTAGCAGCCTTCCAACAACTTATTGTGAACGTATTAATCATAGTTTTACTTTTTCGTCGCAGTATCTTGTACTTGAAAATTTGAATTTAGTTTTAAAAACTAGATTACATAACTCGGACCACGTCATAACTGAACTGGATTACGTTACCGGTCATTGGATATACACCGTGGGCACGTATAATAAACAAAGTCAACTTTTACTTAAACTTTCAATTTACTATTTCAACGTATTGACACTTGCTTTCAGTTTGTAAGTTTTTATTTATGAAACATTATTTTTTTTAGTTTTGATGATTATATTTTCCAGATCTATTTCTAACCAAAATGTTGTTCGCGCTGTTCCTAACATTGGCTTGTTTCAGCGTAGCTCATAGTTGCACTTGCAGAGATCTACCATTAAAAGATGTTTATTGTGCATCTGAAGTTGGTAAGTACTTCGAAGTTCTAAAAAGTTTTATGGACTGATTTTGTTGTTAGACGTCGGTTTTAGTGGCAAAGGTAAAAATTGTCAATAAGACCATCGACCGCGGTTCTGAAACAGTGAAGTACGGTGTAGAGTATTCGAAAGTTTACAGGGTATAAGACTTTGGTGAATGTGATCGAGAAGTGAAGTGAAGCAAGTAAAAATTGTTGCATTTCCATTTAAGCAAAGTGATCGGTTCCGTGACTTAACCAACAAGAATGTGTTCACGAGTAGTACAAATGCCGGCATGAAATGCGGTTTGATCATCAGTCATTCAGAAGATACAGCAAATACATACTTCGTCATTTTTGGTTAGATTTGCAAGTTGTCAGTCATTGTTCATGTGGGGACAGGTTGTTTGCTTTCAGGAAGTATTTCCGGGCTAAACAATAAACCTACGCTGTCCCAATGCGAGCCACGAACTCTCGGTTCGGCCTCGCACAAAGTTTGGACCGAAGATCTTGAAAGGGAATTGAATGCCATAAATTGTTAATAGATGATGTTGTTTAATAAAGTTGTTGTAAAAGAATGAACTTGCAAAATGAATTGAGACAGTTTGCTGCACCATAAGTTTGCTTGTTCAGCGTAGGATGACTCACAAAAGTTTCGCTTAGGGGTGGACTTGAATCACCAACCTTTCGGTTAACAGCCGAACGCGCTAACCAATTGGGTATCATGCCATTCGATGTTACAAAAGTTTTCACACTTACACACAAAAATGTTAGCATTTTAAGCTGTAAGACAAAATACATGTGAGCTTCTTTTGGTTAGTAAGTCAAAGTTAGAACAAAGTAGAGAGTGAAAGTAACCAGAAAACAATCGCTTTAAACTAGCTTTCAAGCTAATGTGCCTTGCACTCAAAATTTTGCCTCCATTGTTTTTGCTCGATTTTCATTGAAAGCGAAAAAAAAGTTCGGTTTTAAGATGATGCACTATATTTATTAAACTATGTTATCAAAAAGTTGAAATGTCGATCAAATTAAAAAATACATTGTTTAATTATTTCACCATTGATTCTGCTTCATAAAGATTCATAAAGATTTAAAGCAACTCGAGGGCTGCGCGGCGG
>JAQGBA010001071.1:0-19157 GCA_034698125.1 Prionchulus punctatus | reverse complement strand
GCCTTATTGAAACCTGTCTTCAACCATGTGCTGCTCATCTCTAGTGATCAAACTACAGTAACCACGTGCCACTATCAGTCGTCACTTATCGACTGTCTTGATTACTTTCGTTTCTTTATGCTTGTCACGGTCACTGCCTGAAACACGAATTAATTTTACTTGAAATGGATTTTGACAACTAAAACACAAAAGTTTTACCCATTTTCGTCGGCGAAGGTTTAATATCAACGGATCCCATTTCGGCTTTACCGGACATTGAAATGCGATCACCAGGTTTCCAGACATGTACTGATATTCTGTATCGAGCAACGGATCGGTCTTTTCTTCTTCTTCAGGGGGAACAACGACATTTTCCAGCATTCCTGCTTTATCGAGTGGTTTATCTGGATTCTGGTTCAACAGCGCCGCTGTGTATTAATTATAGATCCCATTTTTTATTTTAAAGTCAGTGTTTGTAGTGGTACTGTCGTTCATTTGGATGATGTTCATGTTTAGTTGATAAAATGATTAATTTTATTGTCAAAAGTCCGCAAAGGGTAAAATAACGTTTCTTATACATTCAATTAATTATTATGACTAGTTTTGGTTGTAAACAACAAAGCGGGTTTTCTTGCCAATTAAATGGCGCATATAACATAAATATCGATGAATTTCAGACATCAGAAATTGGAAATCGTGTAGAAGCAAGACAACTGGGTCGAAACCCCGAAAATCCCATAAATGGAATGTTGCTTGGTAAAATGCTATCTTGGCATCGTTTATACTTGAACCTAAATCTACATAAGTTGGATCTCGAGGAGTGGGTTGAAAGACATTTCGACGCAAATTGCGCACTCTAATTTGATCCTTGTTGTGCAATGGTTGCAATATGTGCAAGAAATTGCGAATCGCTAAATGCATATCACGAACATCTGACAAGTTAAGACGATTATGGTACCCCTCTGCGTGATTGGTGATACGTGGACCTTCATTATTCCAATGGTTTCAAAGTGAAATTGGGAAACTGTTGCCAACAATACACGTTATTCTAAAATAATCGATAAATTCATGCAACTTTTCATTGGTTAGAGCTTCTTCGAAAATCGGTGGAGGTTGCAAAATCGAATTGAATGCTATTACAACCAAACTTATTGGCAGCATTGTGAGAGCTTTTGTGCAACTAATCCATTCTCGAAGAACACCTTCATCTGTCCAACTGTCACGAAGTCCCACTTGTTGCAATTTCCTGTTCAAAGCCTGACTAAAATGGAAATTGCACCCCTTTACGACGACTTCTGGAAAAACTTGAGCAATTGCAGAATGAATGGCGGGTTCAAAGTCGACATTATCGTTTGCATACTACCGATGTGACCGTGGTTTTGTATCAATTTGTGACGCATTTCAGACAAGAGATACACATAACTTTGCAACATTTTTCGTTCCATCAAAGCATGACACACTGGTAATGCTTCGTATGCAAAGCTGCCCCATCCATGGATAGTGTACAATTGGTCATATTTAATTCTTGATTTAAAACCTTAACTGGTTCGCCGAAATCAGGAGGAATTGCATTAGCCATGAAGCAAAAAATTTATTTCAGAATTTTATGATCGATTATGAAGTCCTTTTTACTGTCGAGTAACTTTTTTGAAAATCGTTACCTAGTCATAAAAAATGTAAATTTGCTTGTACCTACTGATCGATTGTTAAATTAAGGTATGACCTTAATACACAGCGGACCAGACCCGTTTATCTGCATCTTTGTCGTATTATTGCGCTGGTTTTTTCTTCGCATCACCAGAACACATGAAAACCGTGAAAATCAACGCCGCCATTAATCCAACCGATATGAAGAGCATTAAGAATAAATTCGATTCAAAATACGTTCGAAACTTATTATCATTTTAAGAAAGAAATTTACTACCACAAATTTTATATGTAATTTCTAGATACGTACCCGTTGATTACTAAGTACATTCCTAGCAGTGTTACGGAAATATAACAAAATATTAACGTTTGAAAGCAGGTTAAGAAATAAATAAAAGAGGCATATAAAAGTATCACATTTTCGAAGGAATGCTGTTCGAACAGGAACTATTTGTGAGTCATAACTTGGCGAGCTTCTTTCCCAAGTTTTCAGCTAGTTTATCCAAAAATTCAAACGTATTCAAATAATCGGTACGCTTAACGCTGAAAAGGATGCAAAAAATAAGAACAGAATAAAATTGTAACAATGCTGTCCTCGTTTACTCGTTAGTTCCTTTAACGCAAATCGCTAAATCTTTAGTCATGAACCCAGCTTCGATAGTTTCGATGCATACGCGTTCGAGATTTTCGGCAAACGATGCTAATTGTTTGCATTTATCTAACTTCGCTCTATGACTCAAACCTCTCGTCCAAGCGAAGATTGATGCTAAAAATGGCTTCCAGTGGTAATGATTAAGGATAAAATAGACAAGCCGCAATACCGATTGGATTCGTAGATGTTTCCTTTCCTTGCTGATGAAACCGATAATGACGAGTAACTGTTCCGTGAGCGGCTTCAGCTTCGATCGTTTTACCATCTGGACATACCAAGACGCTCGTCATTAGACCCAAAGAACCGTAACCTGGTGAGAAAATAAAAATGAAGAAAATTTCTAGGTTACAATAATCGACATAGATACCTTGTGCAACGGAATCCGACTGAACATCGCCGTCGTAGTTTTTGCACGCCCAAACGAAACCACCGTCCGATTTCATCGATTGAGCAACCATGTCGTCGATTAAACGATGTTCATACCATAATTTCTTCGATTCGAATTTACTTTTGAACTCTCTGGATCATTGAAGGCGTCGATGAAATCGGAATATTGACGAAATAAATGTTACTGGCTTACGTTTCGTAAATTTGCTCGAAAATATCTTTGAAACGACCATCGTACTGTTTGAGGATGGTATTTTTCGTGCTCAAATACAAAGGATAATTACGTTCCAAAGCGTATTCCATTGAACTTCGAGCGAAATCACGAATAGACTAAAAACATTCATGAAATTAGAACAAGTATGCAATTTGCAAAAAATGAGCAATAGAAGTAAGTCGTTTTACCTCGTCCGTGTTGTACATAGCTAGTGCAACGCCAGCACCTTCGAAATCAAAAACTTCGAAAGCCAGTGTTTGTGCATTATTATTTTTTTCACGAGGAGTCCATTTGATTTCCAATTTTCCAGGTCCAGGTACAACGAAATCGGTCGCTTTATACTGAAAAGTTGTATTAAAACTGAATTGTTGAATGTTGTCCGTTTATGCATTCATTTAACATTGCATTCTAAGTAGTTGATTTCCTATCATAAAGGAACGTTTACGAAATTTTCACCTGATCGCCGAAAGCGTGACGACCGATGATAATCGGTTTGTTCCAACACGTAACCAGTCGAGGCACGTTTTTGCAGAGAATCGGTTCGCGAAACACAGTTCCGCCTAAGATGTTTCGTATGGTGCCATTGGGCGACTTCCACATTTTTTGCAAACTGAATTCTACAACGCAGAAATGTAATCGGAATGCGGAAATAGATAACAAAAATTGCTAACAAGTATGCACAAAACTGTACGCATTACGTTTCAAAGTTCGAGTTGCAAAATATATACGTATATTACATTTTCATGATACATTAACAATAAAAATTAAAATAAAAAGCTAGACGAGTTTGAAGTTAAAAGTTGATTTTAAAAGTTGATTACAAATTAAGTGTTCCGAAATAAGAGATTATTAATGTGATTTACGTACCTTTAACTCGAACTTCATCGGGGGTAATTGTCGCACATTTGACACCGACATTGTATTTTTTTATTGCATTCGCTGCATCGATTGTAACCTGATCTTTAGTGGCGTCTCGATTTTCGATGCCCAAATCGAAATAGTGAAGCTCGATATTCAAGTAGGGAAGAATTAATTTCTCTTTTATTAAATCCCAAATGACTCTGGAAATGATAAATATTTACATGAAACTGTAAGTCAAGGTCAGCTTTAGATGCGTAAATAAATTTCATGAAGTCAGTAATCGAAATTGAGAGATGAAGTTTTATGCTTTTTTGAAAGTTTTGTCCCAACTAATCTGTAAACCTGCTGTTTCATAATTCGACAGGCATATTGAGTGAAACAAAAGAATTCTCTAAAGAAATGCGGATATTTGTTAAAATAGGAATAAAATGGCCAAAAGCGATGTGAAAACCGGTTGTGCAATACAGGAAATGAAAGGGTTTGTTGAACTACATTACTCATGTATAGGTCAAATAAATAACTTCAAAATATCTCGAAAGAGTACTGTCCAGTTGCGAACACTAAGGAAACTTAACTGTCAATCATTCTTTTAACGTTAGCGAACGTAGAAACAGTAACTATTATGTTTCAACAAGGCAGAACAATGGATCCCGCCAGGATTGGGGAGGGTGAAGCTCTAGCTATAAATTGCGTGTGACTGAAATATTGGAATTTGTTGTTCTAAAAGCTAATCTTCGAAATATCGACAGCGAAATCTAATGGGCTGCGAAACAGAAATAAAATCGCAATCGCACGAAATCTAGCAAAAGAAGCATACCGGGTCATTTCATCGCCTTGTATTTCGACAACTGGACCAACTGAAACAAGAACAAAACCATAATCACTTCAATAATTAAATCGGTAAAAAAGGTAATTACCTTTCAGTTTTTGGCTCGACATTTTCAGCACTTGAAATCGGTGTTCAGAAAAACGTGCAAAATGACAATAAAGAGCAAGAAAGAAAGCACCAAGTGTCCTTTCGGCGTGTCAAACGCGTCAAATAACTGAATAAACGTGTCGTCGTTGAACGACGATGATCGGCAAACAAACCCGATTCTACGTTCAGTAGTTGCCGTGTTGGCGACGAGATTGTGTAATGGACTTTCGTACTGGATTGTGTAGATCGAAACGTTTTCGCGAAACGCAAGCGTCGATCGTCCTAGGTTTTATCAACATTTGTTGGATGCTGTTCGGTGGCTACGTTCTATCGCCAAACGATTTTATTTTCACTTCGTTACACGTTTCATGAATACGCAAGTTTCATTCAGTAATTGAATCGTAAACAAGCATGAAAAGTATCGTAAAGCTGTCAAATAGTATCATTCAGGTGAGTGAATTTAATTCAAAACTAGAAAGAAAGTAATCATCGTTGTCTTGCATTATGTTTTCGTTTTATCTTTTCAGTCATTTCGTCAACTTACGTTCGATCCGTTATGCGCTTCATTGATTGGAACTGATAGTAGTAATGAAAACATTTTTATCCATCGAGTGGTGTTCTTCGAAACGAATAACTTTGATACGGTGAAACGATTGGTTGAAAATTCGTTACCAGGAGGTAAAAAAAAAGCTTTGTTCCTTAATTGAGAAACGTGATCTTTTTTATTGTTATTCGTTGTAATAGACAGCGCCCTCTAATAGGCTAGGCTTCTAATTGACGGCGCTCTCTAATAGGCTGCGCCCTCCAATGTGCTTTTCTGCAGGTTTTAAAATCGTGGGATTTTGGAAGTCCAAACAAGAAAATTCTAGTTTCGAAAAGTTTCTCTCTTCATTGGTATGCATTCTCATTTTTAAAAAATGAAGTTAAGCGATTTTTCTTGCTTCTAATTATGTTACAGAAAGATGACGACTATTTGATTTGGAACTGTTCGATAAGCGATGTTATTGCGCAAGATGTTGCGCCTGATCAGTTTGAATTGAACCTTTTGGAATCATCGTCAGAGGAGGAAATCGATTTCGAAATTTCGTGGATAACAGTAGAAGAATTGAAACAAAAAACAATAACTTTAAAGTTGGATTATTGTTTGCCGTTAGAGTTACAACTGTTAGACTGTTGTAGTACAAGTAGAAAGAATTTGCAAGTTTCACGTGTTCCACGACGATGTTTTAGTTTTTTCATTTCTTTAGAAGACACAGAGAAAGAGGTGGAGCGCGCTTTTAATGCTTTGGAATCGAGATTTTCTTCGAAATATAATGACGACGACCAAATCTCTTACTCTTTCATGACAAAAACTGGCAATGTTTTACTTTCGGACTCTGATAATTGCGTATTACCTGAATGTCTTACGCAATCGTCGACATGTCTCGATTTGTGGCGATATTTGCAAACCGATGATCGATTGGCGAAACGAAAAGATCTATGTTTTTCACAAGCAAGTTCACTTATTATGTCGCTGTATATTCTTATCTTGACCATTTTTAATTGCGTTTCGAAGCGTTTTTAGGATTCAATCAATTTTAAAATTCTGCGACAAATAACGGACGACAAAAAAGATAAAATTTACAATTTTGTTCCAGTCGTTTATTACGAAATGCGTAAATAATCAACACGAGTCATTTTTGTGCTTGAAAACTTATATACTATATTTATATCTATACGGTTTAAGAATCGTTCACATCAATTACAATTTCAATCAAAATAAACGCCGTCTGTATTTGTTCGCAAGCAACGAAGTTAAACGAAATTCCTTCGTTTTTTAATTTGTCGCTCGTCAGGCAGATCGAAAATGTCAAACAGTGCTTTTTCAATCACAGCAATTTTAAGGTATGCAAAAATACTGTTCCTGACGAAAATCATTGAAAATATGTTTCGTTTCTTTAAGACAAGAAAGTTTAGTCAGCCTGAAACTTATTTGTTTCTTCCAAATAATTTCACTCACTTTATTGAAATACCGTATCCGAAGCTAAAATCCAACGATGAACTAGGTTTGTGTTTTACTCGACTAACAATCAGTTTGAAAAATGTTTTTTTGTACATTTAAGTAGAAATTCGTCAACAAATTAGCAAACTGTGGAATTTGCCTCTCGATCGACCAACAGTTCGAAGGGAAAATAAATTTCAATTTCCCGACCAACAAATTGCGTATTTGCGTAACGTTCATGAACATCTCGGCTCTTCAGGACGTTAGTTTTGTGCGCTCACTTACGAAATGACAATGAAAATTGTTTTGTCTATTCGTTTTAGTACAAGGCACAGTTGCCGTTGTTAAAGGATATTACGAGTATCATCATTATATGCAAGATAATTTCAACGATAACGGTTGGGGTTGCGCGTACAGAAGTTTTCAAACAGTTTGGTCGTGGTTTTTGCTCCAAGGCTACACCGAAAAATCAGTACCGACTCATCGAGAAATACAACAAGTAAAATACGTTGTTTTTGATTCAAAAGTTGAATTTTTGATTTTTTTCGACCATTATTTGAATTAGTTTGTGCTATTAAATGTTGTATCATTTTTTGTCTTGGTTTGGTTTGTCTTCGTTGCAGGCATTGGTCGATATCGGCGACAGACCTTCTACTTTTGTTGGAACAAAACAATGGATAGGTTCGATGGAACTTAGTTTTTGTTTGAGTCACATGTTAGGAGTATGTTTTAACTGAAAAATGTTTTATGTTCTGAACGATTTTATTTAAGTTTTCTTGTAGATTGATTCAAAAATTTTGACGGTCAACAGCGGAGCTGAAATGTTGAACAAATGTCGAGAATTAATAACACATTTCGAAACAGAAGGATCGCCAGTGATGATCGGTTAGTAAAATCGTATGAATATTTTGCAATAAATGTTTATGTTTTTACACGTTTTAAGGCGGGGGTGTGTTGGCTCATACCATTCTTGGAATCCAATTCTGCGAAGACACCGGACAAGCTAAGTTTTTAATTTTGGATCCTCATTTCACCGGCGATGACAACATAAAAACAATCGTTGACAAAGTTGGTTTTAAGTCCTTTAGAAAATTTGACGAATTTCAATACTTTAATGGGTTGGTTTAGGGTTGGTGTGGTTGGAAACCAATTTCATTTTGGGACGAATCTTCATTCTACAACATGTTACTACCGATGGCGCCAAAAATGTTTTAGATTAGAAGCTTTCTGATATTATTTCTTTTTTTGAAATGTGTCTTCGTGTTAACGTGTTTAAAATTGGTGTTTTACTATGGGCAGATTTCATAATAAATTATGTATGGTATGCTTGTGATTCAATTAATTTACCGTGGAAGAAACAGTTCAATGCAAGAATGTTAATTAGCGTTCCAAAGTTATGTACGCCTTTTTTGCTAACTTTCAACTTTTATTTTGTTCATCCGCATTAATGTAAAGTGTGCGTCTGATGGTCCGTTTCGTTTTTGAAATTTTGTTTCGTTGTTTTTTTTTGGTGCAAAATATGAAATTTTTCAGAGCAAATTGTCATTCGCCTGTACGCTTGTTAATTACTATTAATCTATATTATTTCGCTGTAAATATTCAGTCCACAGAAGAAATCACAACTATGAAACCATCCGAAGAGAATTTTCAATGTTACGTTTGCGTCGAAGGAACTGATAACGACTGTCGGGACCCCTTTTCTGCTGATAATAGTGGCTATTTAAAGTATTGCAACGAACCGGGCGATCATCGACCGAAAGGACGCAAATTTAGTAAAACAGCTGCTGTTGGTTGTCGAAAAGTTGATAGACTAATCGAAAATAATCTTCGTATCGTTCGAGAATGCGCATACAGTGGCGAACCAGTGACAAATTTGAAACGACGCGGAGCCGGAGGCATTCGATTATATTACAACCAATGCGAAGAAAACAGATGTAATTCTGCTCGGCGATCGAAGATTTTGTCCATCGAACTCAAAACGCTGTTACCTACTGTGTTCTTAATCGCCATTGTGTATATCATTAACTGATTATGAAGCCTTGTTGTTTTTTTGTTGTTTTGACCATAAAATGAATAAAACGTTGCACGATTCTTGCGTTGGACAAAAAGCAAGCAAGTAAATAAACAATGTACAAAATTAAAAATTATGTTCTCAAAGCAGAAAATTAATGCATCACATATCTTAAAAAACGAAAATGTTTTTTTTTGTTTCTGCAGCTACAAATTGGACCTCATAATTACGTATATAATGTATACATATTATTTGGTAATTGATTAGTTTTTCGTGACGTTGATTTTGAGATTACTGACGTTGGGAATATATAGATTTATTGTTACAAAGAGCTTTTATATGCTAAAATTAAAGTACAACGCCAATTACCAATATAAAATTTTTAACATGATAGTAGTATAAATGATTTTTTCACAAAAACTCAAAGATCAACCGTAAGTTTCTTTAAGCTGATAAGTTTGCGATCGTGACGTAGAGGGCTTTTGCTTTTCGAAGCATTCGTTTTCGGTTTTCCTTTCAATGTGGATTTCGACGTTGACGGATAAGCACCTTGTTGCGTTCCAATACGTGATCTCGGCGGACTGAAATTACTTCTTGCTGACGATTCTGTTGAGCTCAAAGTGTTCGGTGATCCTGCTCGTTTCAAACTTTTCGCCGATCCGTGTTTACGCGATTTTGGTTTAGCGATGGAGATGCTTTTTTTCGACCGCTTTTGAGCCTTGGTACATTTCTCACTGGGAGGTTTTAAAGGAGCAACTGATATTCGTTCAGAAATGGTTACTGTCGGTACATTGCGGTGCGAATCAGCTTTCGGCACGGTTTGAAATGATTGGCTTATCGGCGCGCATTGTGAAGGAACATTTTTTGGTTTTGTCTCATTCTGAGAAGCGCGGTTTTCTTTCGATTTGGACGACTTTTGGGACTTATTCTTTTTTTTCTCGCTCTTGCACATATTGATGAAACAGCACGACATAAAGATGACCAGAAACTGAAGTATCACAAATCAAACAGAATACGGGTGATTATAATTCGACAAGTTGCGCTACCTGTGGCAGAATTTTTCCTCCAACCAACGCAATAGCAATGATGAGATGAACTTTACCGACTTCGATTATGACGTCTTTGCAATTCTATAAAAAATCATTTTATACTATCATCTTAAAATCTAAGTTTCAAGTTTCTACTTTCGAATGAAAATCGTTCGTCGTTACGTTGCAATCGTTTTCTTGTCCTTTGCAGCAACTTTTCGGAAGGTATACGCATGAGCGATATTCCTCGGGAATAGGTTCGATCCAATCCATGTAACTGTTGATACCGCAGCATTCGAACTGAAATTATTTGTGTTTCTCAGTATGGCTCATTGTGAATGAATCTATGCTTACTTTTTTTTGGACCTTAAATAATAATGGCATATGCTCAGAAATGTTTTCACTCGATTTTTGATCCAACGGATGTGGCATTGCAGTGACGACGTACGACGAATCGTTGGAATTAATATCGTGGGTAGAATTGTCGATTCGTTCTTTGATTTGATCTGCAAACAATCGAACTCCTATCGTGACATCTGCTTCAAACTTTACTCCGTCGTCGGATAATGTGGTGTAATACTGAATACGTAATACTATAATGTCAAAAAATTAATCAGATAATGAAATGCTTTTAAAATTCGATACGTTTTGGAATGTCGTGAAGTATAACAAAGCGTAGCAGCCAAATTCCAACAAGAAAATTGTGCACGTTGTTACTTTAAACTGCAAAAATGAATTAGACATTTGAAAACCAAAATAAAAGCTGTAACTTACAAAGACCAACAAAAAGCGACTTTCTGCCAACGTTCCAGCAATACCAATAGCCGATACACTAATAAAAACGCTGGCCACAAATATAAATACCATCGGTACGAGTAAACATTCTTGACCAAGAAAACTTTCGAAGAACTCCAACTCGTAATATAAAATGATGCTGTGAGCGAACAGGCCAATTCCGATGAACTAAATAATAATATTAAAAATAAATAAAATAAATGTAAATCAAAATAATAATCAATCAACTTTTACCATTAATATGAACAGCCAAAATAGCAAAGAAACTTTAGTAACGATAAAACACGCACTTCGAGCCATGGGAACGCTGCTTTTCGATTACAGGAATATATAAAAAGCAATCGATCACCGATAAAATCCCGAACGAAATGAAAAACTGTCCCGTATAAACAGATTTAACTCACGTGATGAATCAATGTTGAAAAAGAAGTACAATTACTGTAAAACACGTATCCAGGGGCTACGGAATAGATGAATTTGTTTAATCAAATACTGTATGAAAAATTATTGCCTTTTGGAAGACGGAGTTTTAGGTTTTTTTTTGGAACGTTTACATCAAATATCGTGGAGTCCTTACAAAAATCGTTTATTGTAGTTTTGGAAGTTAAATCACAATAAATCACAACAATCGCAAGATATAATGTTTCAATAAATATCAAATCAAAATTTGATCAAAAAACTTTCGTTCAATAATGTGTACAATAAATTTAACAAAGATTTTGGGCTTTTTTCGCTTTTTTCATATGACTTCCGCTAACGGCTTTACCATCGATTTTTCTTTCGCTTTTTTATCAGTTTTCGCTTTTGCATCTAATTTTTCGTTCGGTTTTTTTATCTTTCGCTAACTTCGATTCTTTTCCGGCGCTTTTTCCTGGATCGACTTCCGGATACGAATAATAACTACTGTTTCGCTGCGACATTGATATGTCGGATCGTTCGGAATCGGAATCGTGGATTAGCATTTCGTTAAGTTCCAAAGTGAAACATCGCTTGTGTTCGGCGCCCAATACCTTTATGCCTTTGTGCGGACCTTCGTAAATTTTAACTGGAAAATTTGGAGGATTTATCAATACTTTTTCGTAATTGACTTCGAAATCGCCCTGAAAAACAAAACTTGTATGATCACTTGCATTTATAAGGCAATATATTATTATTACTTTTATGCAAACCAACGTTGCTGACGGTTTAATGTCCGGTAAAGATTCTTCTCGGTCGTATATGCGCCACTTATTACGAATGAATTTTTCGAGAGCAGGAGCTGTCCAAGTAGAATAAGCTTGCCGTCGACGAATCGCGTCGCTGCACGTATAAACGGCGTCGTTTTCTTCGAATTTTTTCGCAATTCCTGGATCAAGATTCAATAATTGTTTCGCATCTTCGGAGGCAAGAAAATGAATCGTACAACTTGTTTCGGCGTATACGCTTCCCGAACGTTTCGGAGGAGGTGCTCCCGCGGCGGCTGAAGATGCCAAAAACGCTTTCTCCCCAATGAATTGACCGGCGTAGAGCAGATGCAAAACTTTCGTTTCTTTACCGTCCTGTTTAGCGAATCGACAAATACCGCTCATCAGAAAATATGCGCCATTAGCAATTTCGCCTTGTTTAATGAGATAATCACCTTTCGCAAACGTTTTAGCGACGGCTTTCGATTTCAAAAACTGAATCAAATCAAGTTTCTTTTTACTGCTCGCGATCCATGGTATCAATTTCAAACGGTATTCGAACGTCGGCGGTTCCATAGTCGTGAAAACTTGTTGGCTCAATCGCATTCGTTCTTTGATCGCCTTCTCCAATTCGTGATATTCGTATTCGTCGATTTCGCCACCTTTGAATTTTTGTTCCAACACCGACATTCCTTCGCTGAGAATCATTCGAGTTACTTGCCTCGTCTTCGTGTACATCATTCGTTTCGAACTCGTCGCACCTTCTATGTTCAATAAATCGATCAGTTTCCGTTCCGCAGTTTGCTTCATATTCATATTTTCGCTTTCGAATTTACCGCGCATTTCTTCCGAATCCAAAACGATACCCGTTTCGCTTTCTAAACTTTGCAAAACGTGTTCGGCGATCAGTAGTATGCCGTGCATGCATTCTAACGTCAAATTGTCGGCTTTCACAACATATTCGTTCATTTCCATTATCAGAACGCGCGGAACCAAATAGAACAACCAAAACGGAAACGCAGTCAATGCAATCAACGGCAGAAATAAAACAATTCGCAAATGCGGAATGTACGAAGATATGGACGGGCATTGACTATCGATGATGGGCATCGTTGAATTCAATTCATAAAAATTCGAGTCTGATTCATGCGAAAGATTTTCGAAGCAAAACAACAATATAATCGCAAGGATACAGACTGTGCAAAGGTAAATGGCAAGCCGGATCAAATCGTATATACGCCAAAAAGTTCGGTTTGACATGTATAAACAAAATTCGCCGCGGAACATCCAAAATCGACCACCAATTTCGCACAAGAGCAGCAAGGAATAAAGACACAGCAAGTATAACAAGTACTGATAGCCGCTGAAACCAAGTTCGACTCCGTTATAATTTATGAACGTAAAATGTACGTATAATAAAACAGCGCAGTAACCGAAAACCAATAAATGCCAGACCACTTGCAACCAATCGCTCGACAACGGATAGTTGGTGCCGATGAACCATTGTTTTACTTTCGGGCAACAATTCAAGCAACTTTCTATCGTATCCAACAGCCGGCCTTTCAACACGCCGCTAACTTTACGAACTGATTTGAACGGTTGCAACTCCGTATAAAGATTGTGCACATCGACGGCGCCGTTTCGATCTATCGCTTCGTTTATAGCGTTCACAATATACCGTACGCTCAAATTCGAAATAACTTCGCGCTCGCCGAGACTTCGCGTGTACGCGCTCATGACGTCCATGATAATGAGGCGGTTAACGGTTTCTTCTTCTTGTTGCTCTTGCGCCGCTTCGGCTGTACGATCGTCTTTCCTTTCGCTGATATCTTGTTCTTCTTCTTCCGGTATATCGAACTTGCTTAGCTCTTCGACCTTGTCCCACGAGGCTTCGCTCCAAAAATAAGCGTGCATAGTCGGATATGTGCTGCGAATTGTTTTCAAATGACGATTCAGCGAATCCAACAGGGCTTCGATACGTTGCGCTTTGGCGTCCGAAATCTGTGTTAAATGTAGACGATCCGCCGCGCATTTGGCGGTTAGTGTGTGATAAACGTTGCTGATTAATACGGTGAACGAAACGCAAAACAAAGCCGCCGTCGAGATTGTAGCTTTTTCCAGTTTCTTGTCGCCTCCCATCTGCATTGCTAAGAGTAAAGCGATACTTCCACGTAAACCGCCCCAAGTTAAGATAATGGTATAACTCCACGGAAGTTCCCAGCGTGGATTTCGTTTAGCCATTGCGCGAGTGAACAAAGTGTAAACAGCCAATGCTGCGAATCTACAAACGAATGCGCCGACGTACGCCCAGCTTCCTAATCCCACGAGTCGGTAAACGTTATAAATGGTATCGTGCTTAGTTTGCGATGATGTATGCAAGTTGCGACTAGCTACCAAACCCGTGAGAATGAACAGAATCCAATTCGCCCAATACGCCAAAAATTGCCACATACTTCGATTTTCTTCAGCCGACTTCGCGTTCAGCATTTCTTTCTGACTGTTCAATATCAACGCGAATGCAACGACACCCAATACGCCGGATCCGTGCGAAGATTCGCAAATGCAATAAGTACCGTAAACGAATAACATGATAATTGCACGTTCGCGAAGCGTATCACGAATTCGTCCCAACAACCAACCTGTGAATCGAGCGAAAAATATTCCGCAAATAATACTTACAATTACGAGCATTAAATTAATAGCAACCGCGGTAACTATCGATTCGTTCGAATTATCCAATTCTTGATGAACAATCAAATTCATGATGTTGTACAATATAATTGCAACGCCGTCGTTTAACAAAGATTCGCCTTCGATGAGCAGTCGTAAACGATGAGGAACTCCCAACTTGCTTAATAGCATGACGACAGCGACGGGGTCGGTGGCGCTAATAACGGCGCTGTACAGGAAACAAACGGCGAACGTCCAATTCGGCAATCCTAAACAATAACAAGCGGTTATTCGATTCGCCTGCTTAAGAAGTTCATGCTTGACTAAAAGTGAACACACACACCCACACCAAAAATCAGTAACACACCTAAAAGATATACCAAAAGGTACATCCAAGCGGCCAATAAAAAAAAACCGGAGATAAAAAACGGAACTGCCAACATAATGATTTCGATAAAATGTTTGCCGAATTCGTGAGCTTCGATGCTGAACGCCGATTCGAATATTAAAATTGGTAATAATGCGAGCATAATTTCGTGCGATTCGAGACTTGCCCAAGTGTATTTTTCGACGAAACGTTTGACGATGTGGTCACTTTTCTTGAGCAAAAGATAACCACTTTCAGGAATGACGAAACCCAAAATCATCAGAATAACGGTGGACAAAATCGGTTGACCCAAACGTCGTGCGATGGCGTCGAATAAAAGACCGGCTCCCAAACAAATGAACGGAAAAACTGCTTTCGCCATATGTGCAATAAAAGGTTCCTCTTCTTCTTCGTGTTCGAGTTCACAATTGAATACTTCTTCGATTCTAGGTGTAGAAGAAAGTAATGCTGAATGATCGGGCAGATTCATTATTGTAATTTCAAAAATAGCTAGAGCTCAAAACAAGGCGCAACCGAACGAAAAGAATTACAAGACGGCTACTAGAAAATTAGCGCACTCACTTGATAGGATTCGATTCTGTCGCATTTTGGTTCTCGCAGCGAAACTATTGTTTCGACTTTTTAGCGCATAGAAAATAGGAAAATGTTAAAATCACGAAATTCACAAATTATCGAAACACGTCTGATGATCTAACATTTAATTTTATATCATAAAAAGCAACTGAGTAACTTTTTGTTAGATTGAAATAACTCAAAAAATTACAAAGGTCGATCATTTTCACTTATTTTGTACTGTTTTTTCATACTGATTAACAAAATAAAAATGTGAAAATCAAACTGTAAATCATTTTTGGATTTGTCAATTAAAGATATGATATTATATATCATTACGCCGGTTTCGGTTTTTGTCTTGTTCCAAAAATACAGGAAAAGCATAAACGAAATCGCAAATTACGAGGAAACGCTATAGGTTCAATAATGGAACTGAAAATTTGCAATTTTAATTGAAGAAATTATTCGGAGGTCGGAAACACAACGTCGGATTTCTGTAAAATTCGCAATAAATTTGCATAACGTTGTGTTCCGTTTCGAACGCAATTATTTGTACGATTTTAAGCATTAACAAAAAGGACGGTCGGATAAATATTAATCAGCGTTCCAACTTCCAACGAAACTTTGAATTGTTGACGCGGATAATTTTCTTCATAGGTGCGCGATATATCGATTATAACTTGCTCGCGAAATTCCAACGTCAGTTTGAGCGTCCAATCGCTGTCGGGTTCGCATAGTAAACCGATTTCATCGTACGAAAGTTCGTTGTACGGATACGGAAAGCCGTCCCTGTTGAAACGGATAGATTTTTTTTTTGCCGCAGAAATTGATACAGTTTGCATGCCGTTTCCGAATTCGCAATGTTCATCGAAACATCTTCCAAATGGAAATGCAGAAAATGTAATATAAATTTACAAAATAATATATTTCGATGTATCTCATTACCTGTGAATGGTACTGCCGCTAACGTTGAATGCTGCTATTCCAGTTGGAGCGACAACAACAACTGGACCGGACTAAGTTGATCCGGATAACGAACGCAATGCATCACGTAGCACTTCGATAAGAAAACTTTTGCCGGTTCCTGAATGAAAAATTTAACTCGTACAGTTAAAGAAAAGTGAAATAACAAATTACAGTACCCGCTACGCCGCTCACAATCACTTTGACTTTACCACCTTCGCCCGATCGCTGCCTTTCGATTGCAGAGTGCACAACGTCGAATATATCTCGCTGATCAGCGTTTAAACTGTCAACTTTGTTCTTCAATTCTTCAAAATCGTCGGACAGTAATTGGAAGACGGGTTGATCGGCAAAAGTTAAATTAACATGGTCATCGACGGGGTCGTCGGCAGAAGTGGCTGATTCTTCTTCGCCTTCCTCTTCCAACTTCTTCGTAAGTTCCTTAGCCGCTGCGATTTTTGTTTTCAAAATGTGATGTTGAGTCATGTCTTCGAATTGCGGCGGGACGGCTTTGAACGCTTCGAAGTAATTTGGAAAAATGTGATCGCCGCCTTTAACCCTCTATTGCATATGTCAACTTTGAGGTAACATACCATATAATAAGAGTTAATGGGCTTCAATGCAGTCTATGCCACTGTTGCATTCCTCAACTTTCAAGTAGATAGTCCATACCATAGTCCATACCATATGGACTGCCGCTTCATACCATATGGCTGCCGCTTCATACCCTCCGATTTCACGACGTTTCAAATTTTGCCGCCCGAAGGAACGAAGTCGAAATGCTAGCGACAAAGTATGATCCAATGCTTCCCATAGTTCGTCGGTGCCATTTTTCTCAGCTTTAGTAATATAGTTAGTAATGTATCGGTTCAAAATTGAGCTCGCTTCGCCAACAAACTGAAAACAAGATATGCATGTGTTAACTGTACGAGTAAGTTTAACAATGAAACAATCTTCAGTTATACTTGTAAATCGATATTTGCTCCCCAACCTGTCAAAATCGTCGGATTGTAATCGTTTATGAAGATTTCTTCCTTTGTACCTCCGTCGTAAATTTTGATGGTCTTTTTTGATTTCCGCGATTTCACCGTTTCGTCGAGTGTATCGAGTGAACTCTTCGCGGGTATCCGAACCGACATTTTGTAACAAATTTATAGCCGACTTTTGATCTGAGCTTGACTTGCCTTTGGCACGATTTGCTGCACTTGTGAATTTGAAACGTGTTGACTAAATTGTGCAGCGCAGGACTTTCAGACTCTTTGGGCATGGCGCATATGATGTACCGCTTGATGAAACATTTGATTGTTTCTTCCGAATCGACGCCGATAGTTGGTGCATTTTCAATCCAAATTTTCATGTGAACGTGACGTCGATCATTCGCCTTAGATGCATCGCCAGACATGCCGGCGTTGTAGACGATCATCGCCAGGTCGTAATCCTCAGCTTCCGCTTCCTCCAGCTTCATGACTTCGTCGAGATTTTGCTTGTAAACTCCTCCGTCGGGACTTTGCAAACCCCCTTCCAACAGTTGAACTTTCACTGCTGGATTAATTTCGAAGATGGCCTGACGAACGGCGCCCAACTTTTGCACCGATCTCGACGTTAGAATCAGCGCTAATCCTGCTGGCTGTATCCTCCGCAAATGCCCTGCCAACATTCTGACTGGCTCCGGTGATCAAGCAAACGGTTTTGCGTCTCCAAAAATGGCGCATTTCGTTAATTCAAAACAATAGCAACGATAAAAGACTGTCCAAACACTATTCGTGTAACGGTTCGAAAGTAACTCGTGAAGCAAATTTTCAATACTTTTTCACGAATAATATGAGCAACGATGTTCCAAATGATTTTGCAGACTAGTTCGACCGCATGGCGAACGCCGCATATTGGCCTAACGTCATTTTATAGGTAATACATATAAAATCTGCGACTTGTGTGACGCGGGTGTTTACATCGTTTCCATTCCGCAATCCAGTGTTTATTTTTTTTGATAAAACCGTAGAAAAGCAAATTTACTGCTTTAAGAAACATTTTTCATGCAAAAGTAGAAGCTAGCCAATAAAATCTATGTGAACCAGCAGCGTTTCGAGTCCCTTAACGTCTTGTGAAATTTTCAAACACAATTTCTCTTCCTTTTTTGCGGACCTGCCTTTGTTCATTCTCTTCTTTTTATTGCGGAATTGCCTTTGTTCACTGCACTTTTGTTTTGTCTTATGCTTTGTAAGTCAAAAAAGTTTATTTTAACGCCAAAGACAAAACAAAAATTTTGCGAAAAAACAAAATTAATGAGAAACAATACAAAATTATTTCCAACATTCGCCAAAGACAAAACAAAAACGTTGCGAAAATACAAAATTAACGAGAAACAAAACAAAAATTTTGCGATGTCTTCTAAAGCCACACGAAACGATTGAATGATTATCGTCGGATGCATTTTTTGTTCTAAAAACGGCTCGGCAGCGGTCAATACTTCACTGGTTTTTTGACCCAAGTAGGTAGCAAAAACAGCCGAATAACCCGAGCGATAGGAAAAAGTACGCATCTTTCCCGCGAGGGTATCCGCCAATGTCTTGGGTATAACTGGCATGCCAGGCCAAACCGGCAAACAAAATCGCCAAGCCAACATTGCGGCCGACTTTATTCTTGATTTCCTGAAATGCAAAAATAAACATGGAAATTATAATAAAGCCAATTAATTTTGATAGGAACTCCGAAAGGACAAACGTTTGTCAACACCTGCTCAATTTCGTTTTCATTTTCGTCTAACGAAGTAACTTCCATCATTAATTAAATCTATTTAATTTTCTGGAGCGTTTTTGTCTGCTAGCTACCAAGGTATAGGCAAAGTCATATTGAAGTAGACTTTTATAAGTAACTTACAGACAATTAGGTTACATGAATTTCGACGCATAAATTAGCATAGAAATCACGTTTGCAAAGTTTAGCAAGATTT
>JAQGBA010001070.1:0-19178 GCA_034698125.1 Prionchulus punctatus | reverse complement strand
CTTATTTAGATAATTCTAAAGTTGTAAAAATTACGCTCAAACAGTGGAAAGGACTTTATAAAGACCCTGTATATTTGAATTTAAATGCCCATAGTTAAATAGAAAACCCAGTTGAATGTTAACTATAGTTGAACGGAATTACATTTTAATGGAAACTATAGTTGACCGAAACTAGAGTTTTGAATGGAAACTGTGACGATGATGCGAATTGGTAAAGAAAGAGTGTGGACAATTGGAACCGTATACAATCAGGAACTAGGAGATATGGACACTTTGGACCTATAGTCATTGAACAACTGTAGAGGCTTGCTCTGTAGACAACGAGAAAGCACATGGACAATAAGAAAAGTAGACACTTTGGAACTGTAGGTACAGTGGATACATTTGAACACGTAAGAACTGAAGAGACTTTGAGTAAATAGTAATTCTGAATTATTGATTTTTTCGAACCATAGATGCTTCATAACTGTATAATCATATCATACTATGGTCATCGAGGTAATAGAACCTGCGTGACACATCCTCAATATTTGCCTCTGTTGGTGGCTTCGAATCGAAACGATAAAACTTCTCTCGGCAATCAGTTTTCAATTTTATTTTTCACTCACAATGACCGTCTCTTCGTTTATAAGTTGTTTATCAAATATTTCTGGCAAAAATGTCACATACTAGTAAGTTTGATTAGCTTGTTGTAAAATTGGCTAGGAACTGTCTCAGCTTCATTAGTTCCTGTTTAGTTGTGATCAGGAGAAGTACTGTTGCGGACAAAGTTGCTGTTCGAATACATTATGGTGGTTTTGGTAAGTCAGTCAAAGTAGCTCAAGGATATTCGCTTTAAGATACTCGATGTATTCACAGTCAATTGCAATGGCACAGTCATATTCACATCAACTGTAATTGCCATTGCAGTTATAAAGGCTAAAGTGACAGAGGTTCCAGGTTCGAATCCCAGTTTGTTCAACAGGTTTTGGCCCATCCTTATACACTGCACTGGATAATGCTGCCAGTTACTACTACATGTAACTTGACCAGACACTGAGTGGAACATAACTCGACATATTCAAAGTCTAGGCACATTCAGTTGCTAGAGGCATTTAGGTCATTAATACAAATCAGAGGCTCGATCTAGTCAGTCTGTAGTATGTCAAGTCATCTCGGACCTATTATTTGTTTGAGTAGTAACTGATGTAATTCTCTGTGTCATTGTATAGGATAGACGGATGCCGCCTGTTGTTAGTTTATTTCTATTAAGACTACATTTACAACGGCTCCTTAGTCTAGTGGTGCTCGGATACAGGTTCAAATCCCTGTTGGTTCAACACTTATGTGTCTATCTTTATGCAAGACATAAAAACTAGACATGTTCACTCGCTCGCATTCGGTCACTAATAGTATTCAGTTGCTCGACGTATTCAGGCAGCAGTAAGTCACATGGACACCAATAATTTGCGGGTAGGATAGTTGTTACTTATACTACTGTTAAGACTACCTGTACCATGGCTCTTTAGTCTAGCGGCATGAATCTCTGCCTGCTCTGATCCAGAGGGCACAGGTTCAAATCCCCGTTGCTTCAAAAACTTTGCCCATATCTTTATACACTGCATGTGAAGAATGTTGCTGGCTATTCTAAATGTCAGTTCACCTCACACATCACGCTAACCTAACTGACCTTTGACCTTGAACTAAGTGAACATTACACCAACATTACAATTGGGTGTAATATTGGTGTAATAATTAGATTACTAATTAGAATGATATCACGCAAACGAGGCTAACGAGTAACAGAGAAAACGTGTGGAATAATCTATTTCAGGATATTGATTATTTGCCTGGCTGCAACTTTGGCGATTATCCTGTGCTGCTTTCTGGAGCAGTACCTCGCCAAGAAACGAACCAAGGAACGAGTTCTAGTTCAGGCGTTGGAAGATGCTCGACGCCAACACCAAAAGCCGTACGCTTTCTCCGATAATGCCCCACCAAGTAGGATGAACAGCCTATGACTATAGGCACAGTACAAGATCAGCTACATTGTGACTATAGTAACTGGACAACTATAGTGACTGGATAGCTATAGTGACGTGAAGACTATAGTGATGCCTGGTAACTATAATGACTGAACTGGACAACTGTAGTGCTGGAAATTTTATTGAGTAAACAACTATAGTCACTGGCCAACTATAGTTTCTACACGACTATCGACCTTGCACAGGATTCATCGACCGAGCAATCGCAGACAGGTTGGAAAAGAAGTTCGACTTCGCGGACATTTCGAAAAAATATCAACAAACCGAAGAGGAATTGTCGCGTACTAAGTTTTGAATGTTCAAAGTCATATTCGGATTCGGATTCAAGATTTCAATTTGTTTTTTCGTTTAATTTAGTACACTGTCCAATGAATTTCAAAGCACAATTTTCATTTACTTTTCATATAAAATTACATATATTTATTTTTTACAAAATCGCCAATACTCTAAATAAAAAGTCATTCCTAATTTTTGTTTCTATTCAGAAGGATGGGTCCTTAACGCTGTCGTTGATTAGCTATCCTGAAAATCAAAAATGATTGTAAAGTACAGTGAAACTATAGACCACTGAACTATAGAGCACTCTACAAGCAACTATAGTGCAATACAAAAGCAACTTTAGGGTACTGGACAGGAACTATAGAGCACTGGACAATCAACTATAGAGCACTGGATAAGAATTTAACTAGCCTTAAATGTCCTAGAAACAAGTCAGCAGCTTCATCGGCTGTCGAAACAATCGTACCAGCTCGATTTTGATTCGGATTTTCTTTAGTTTCGGGATTCGCAAGCACCACATGAGTTGGATTAGGAGCTGAAAATCATCCAGGTTGATGTAAATCGAGCAAAATCCAAGACTATATAGTTCTCAATGACTATAGGAATATAGTTGTGAAGAAGTTATAGTTGGTCAGCGACCATAGTTGATGGCTATTTACTTTTATTTAAGTCTTGAAGCATTTTCTCGACGGTTTCCAATTTAATTTTCATTTCGTCCAAGTCTCGCCGAGTCGTGTCTTCTTTTTTCGCCGCAGGGCTGCAAAACAAACAAAATTCGTGACTAGCCAACGCGTCTAACGATCAAATTGTAGAAACTTACAACACTAAGCCGTAAAGGTATGGAGCGAGGATGAACGACGAGGCGAAACCGTAGAGAAAAAATTCGCCGATCATTTCGGCGCCCGTCTCGACGGCCACTTCTTCGGTCAAAGGTTTTATCGCCGACGGATTTAATCCCAGGGATTTCATTCTCCACCGGGTTTCGAACTTGTGCAAAACTGCAAAAAAGCAAAGAAATTGCTAGAAAATCCGCGAAACGCGCATCTTTACGTTTCAAACGCGAAAAACGTCTATTTTACGTTTCAAACGCGAAACTTGGTTCGAAAAACAAAAAGCTCGTTGGGAAAAATGAATTTCCTAGCAAAATCTCGCTTACTTTGAGCCAAAGGTATGCAAATTTTGTTTCTGAAAAACGGATGCGTTTTCGCCCGACGTTTCAAAACCGACGCCATCGGCTTGCTGAATTGCTTCAGCCCGAGGATGACCAAACCGACCAACGGGAACGGCATAGTTTCCGATGAATGTCCGACGAATTTCTTGTTTTACATTCGCTGGATCGGTGCCAATTTTCGAACACACGCAATACGTACAGTAATTTTGAGATTTATTGCATAATTGATGCGTAGGTAATTTCATCTACTTATAGCAAAACACTCTTACGCTCAAATCAGATTGAATTCTTGGATTGGAACTATAGTTTGGAGCTGAATTAAAACTTTGGACCAATGCAACTTTAATGGAACGATAGCCATTGAACTATAGTGTTCATTAATTTCAAATACAAAATGCAAAATGCAAAATGCAAAAAAATACAAATTTTTGATTTTAGACAGTGATTAAAAGGTGTTGATAATTTGTAGCGATCAAAAACAATTTTTTTAATCTGTATGCCATTTTCGAAATAAGGTAAGTATTAAATTTCTATAAATAGCTTGCTTATATTTCTTAATTACAGATATTTACAAAGAAAGCATCATTTGAAATAAATTATCAATCAAAATTGACAGGTGTACATCGACATTACGTAAAACGTGTCGATTTATAAAACTCTCAACATTTCTTCAGTTGAACTATATGTCTATCACGATGTCTGCATATTTTTTCTGTTTTATAATTTGTTTTTCCGCCATAATAAAAGCATCATATCTGCCAGTCGGTAAGTCAATCTTAAATAAACTTGTATAGGACAATGATTTAGAAATATATTGTAAATTTTGACTTCTACTTGACATCGATATTGACTTGAAAACTGACATCTGCACAGACTTCTGCATCAATACACTAATATCACTTCAGTCGAAGACGTATTCAACATCGACATTGTTGTGTGCGACATTGATGCCTTCAACATCATCGTCGGCATAAAAAATATTATAACCAGTAACCTGATTTTGAATGTGGTTTAGGACTTACAACCGTCGACGTCAGCATTATCATTACTTTTAATGATGCCGATATTGACGTCACCATCAGCATCATCGACATAGACCATTAAGAAACATCAACATCGACATCACTGAGTCGACATCTCTTTCAACATCTTTATCCGCATCCACATCCACATCTGCATCCTCCTACATATACACATACATTATCGCATTGACATTCATATCCACATCCACATCCACATCCACATCTACATTCACATCCATATCCATGTCCTCATCCTCATCCACATCCACATGCACTTCATCTTCCACCTCCACATCCCCATTCACGTTAAAGTCGACATCCATTCACATTCACGTTCATGTTCACATTCACATTCACATCCACAGCCACAGCCACATCAACGTAAACATCCACTGCCCATCCACAGCTACAACGACAAAGACATTAGGCATGAAATAGATATCAAAATTAGGTTTAGAACAAGGTATGAGCTTTAAAATAAAGTTTGATTGTTCTTTCAACTTTGACTTTGCATCGACAGCAACATCGAAATCGACCTCAAATCCAACTTGCTAATTAAATCGAACTTCAAATACAACTGCAACATTTACTACAATTTTGATCATTGACCATGTTAATTACATTTTCACTTTCACTCGCTAAACTGATGAACTGAAATTAAATGCTTGAGCTGAAATTATTTTTGCAGGTCATGGAAATAAACACGAGTATCAACCGTCCGGCAATAGGCAAAACGCAGCGAAGGAGATGAAGTTGCTTTGTAAAAATTTAGTTCGGCTGATAAATAACAGAATGATGCGCACCATCGAAGAAACTGATATGGAGAAATTGAATTTGCGAATAGAATTTCTCAGCAAAACTTGTAACAAAGTTGTTGCCGACTTGTTCGTCAATTGAAGTGATCTATTGCATTTGTGATTGTATTTATTTTAAATAAATGCATCAATAGCGAGCAAGTCAATCTTTCAGGTGGTGGGGGAGGGGGGTACCTAGGCGACAAAACAAAACAAGGTTCCTGTTGTTTTTATGTTGTTACCCGGCGAAATATCTTTCAATAAAAAAATTACAGTATGAGTACTAAATCTATATCCGTTCCAAATATTATTGCATTAAGGCCTCCTAATTCGAAATCATCTAAACAAACTATTTCAACATCAACGCTGATAGATATAAGATGTGGTAAGATTTAAATCGGATAATGTCAAATTTTTGGTTCACGAATCAAAGAAGTGTGCACTTTTCAGAAACACCGGATACGAAAATATATTACACGATTGACGGAAGTAAACCAGATCCATTTTCACCTTTTGGGGCTGATAAAAGTTCCATAAAGTATACTGTCCCTTTTACATTACCAGCGGGAAAAATTACTGTTAAGGCCGTGGCCTTCTCCAAGTTAGTGAGTTTTTGGAAAAGACAATTCCAAAATCAGTCGCTGGATTTTCTCGCAGGGACAATGTCAAAGAAAGTCGACACGTGACAAAGTCGTTTGTTGTTGAAGGAAATCCAGGGGATGAAAACAACAATGAAACTAAATCTAAATCAAAGTCTCAGCCAAACTCGGTAAGTCACGATTTGTCAATGTCGCGGCAATCGACTCACCTTTCAAAAATGCCAAAATATCCACGTTCTGTTTATAGCCAGGACCGTTCAGGAAACCAAATACAAAAAAAAACAAGCCAAGGAAACACTGGGCATCTAACGGCTCAGCGACAGCTTCATATCCAGATTCAGATCCGGAGACACTTTCGGAAGCACATATTGATTCGTCGTTAGCATCTCTTATAATGTGAGTTCTTGTTGACTTGCGAATCTGGAATTTGCACCCCATGCAGTTTGCTTCAGTTGCCCATCGTGTTGTGCCCCGCGGCAAAAAGGATCCACGACAAAGTTCTGTACTGAATGCGGAACGCTGTTTCCGGATCAACTTAAACCGTCATCGGCCGTTAAGGCAAATCCGAATCTGGTTCCAGCATTAGGAACTGTAAGCGAATTTGTGAATTTATTGAAGAATTGTTTTAAAAATAAACAGCTTAGACATTTTTCAGATGGGCATGTGCGTTCATTGCAGATCATATGTGCCTTTAAACATGGACTATTGCATCGTCTGTGAGGCTCCAATCAAGCCACAATTACCTAAACAACAAGAATTGAATGTAAAACTTGTAACAACTTTAAGTTCATTTTTTTCGTCTATTATCTCGGCATGCGTAGCTTAATGGTAGTTTGCTTGTCCAACAATCAGTGAAACTGAATTCAAACCTAACCAATGGTAAATTTAGTTTCATTGCGGTTTTCTTTAGGCAAATGCAAAGTTGCAATGTCCAACTTGTTCAACATTAAATCCATTGATTGCCAATTCTTGTTTGGTTTGTGAAGGACCATTAAACAGAGCGAAGAAAGTTGATGTTTCGACAAAACCGCCAATTTCCATAACACAAACAAACTCAGTTGGCAATGAAAAGTGCCGCTCATGTGGCACCAGCAACCCATATAATTCTATGTTTTGCTTGAATTGTGGCAAAAAAGTGAATTAGTCGGTGAATTTCATCTTACAGTTGAAAGTTGACTATTTTGCTTTGCAGTTACGTGATGAAAACTCACTCGCTACATGTCCAAATTGTAAGCTTCTATTGAATCCAGGAGGAAAATTTTGCCTTGGTTGCGGAACATTAGTCAATTCCTCACCACCGTCCAATCAGTGAGATTGTTCTCTTCTTATTAAATATTCATGGAACCTTTTAATTATATCAGTATTTGACGTCGAATTTGTTTCCAACCCACCTAAGACGGTCATAGAATTTGAAAAAATGGTGATCATTAGTTGTTGCTTGTCTCATTTATTTGAATACTTTGTCATTTTATTAACTTTGTTTCTTTTAATTTATTCACATGTTTTTATTGAAAGGCTCGCCACTGCGAATACGATCAACGTGAAAGGAATAATTTCAGTAAGTGTCATCATAAATTTTAGCAACGCTATTTTTATTAGCTTTCAAAAGAACCAATTATAGTGTATAGCTGCTTAGTATAGTGGTAGATTGCTTGACCTTGAATCAGGGATCTGAGTTCAAACCTAGGTGCGACCGAAAATGGCACGTGCAATTTATGCCATCAGCAAATGACTTTGGTGTTGGACAAACTTACTAAGCTAACTCTCTGATTATAATTACTCTTGCAGGAACACGAGTTCAGTCAAAGAACGTACGCCGTAGCTGATAAACTAACACAAACGACTGCAGCATCTGTATCATCCATCGGGAATCCATCTAGACTTAACATGGTCAGTCCAGGAAAAGGTAAACGGAATGATTCTGTTTAACTTGTTCTGTAATTGTGAATTTAGCTATCTTGCAGGTTATTGGAGAAAACAATTGGAACACATATTGGGCCATTTGAGACAGTACACGCAAGACATGCCAGACTTTCAGAGAGAAATATTCGACCAACGTTTCGGAAAAGTTAGAATGTTTTATTTTGCATTCATCTGAATTATTCAACCCTTCGGGATTTTCAGATTGTGGCTGCATCTGTGGTAAATGGCGAGGAAATCTCGACGATTTGCATTGATTTTAAAATTGTGCCTGATACAACATACATCGAAGTGAAATCCCGTCACAGGGAAGCAGCGAAGGATTTCGGCAAACCAAGGGGCGGAAGATCGACAAGTGCAGATAGTTCGGTTCTCAAGTCCAGACCAGGCAAGAACTTCGGCTTAAAATATCTATTTTGTCATCTAATTTGTTTTTAGTGAGCTCTGTATCGACTCGATCATCAACTGACAAAAAGTTTGAACCAAAGACGAACCAAGCCCAAAAAGCTTCAAAGTTGAATGTAAGTGGTGTATGGTAATGTAATGCAATGTGATGTGATTTGATGTGAAGTATATGATGTCATGTCATGTCATGTCATGTCATGCGATGCGATGTGATGCCACGCCATACCATGCCATTCAATGCGTTGTGATACGATGAGATGAGATGCGATGCGTTGCGATGCATATAATGTGAATGCAACTGTTTCATCGTGGGAATGTTTAAGGTGTTACATGAAAAATGTACTTGCTTTCAGGAACAAAGTGAAGAACTTTTGAAAGAATTGCAAATGCCAGATCAAAATATTGAAGATATTATGAAGTTACTCGATGATGGAGCTGATGCCAACTGTAAAAACAGCAACAACGTACCAGCCATTGGCTTAGCTGTCAGTAACAATTTCGTTGAATCCATTCATCCATTAATCGAAGCTGGGGCTGATGTGAACGCGAAATATGGACCGTAAAAAATACAATATCATTGAATATTACATTTGTTGGCAAACTGACAAATTGTTTAACTACTTTTCAGTAATGGAAATACATGTCTGCACGAAGCAGTCATGCTTGGGCCGAATGGTTTAGCCATGGTTACAACTTTGGTTAGCTGTGGAGCTGATGTTCACTTACAGAATAAACGAGGCGAAACAGCGCACGACTTGGCACTACGCATCAACAATGCTGTTGCCGGTGAGTTCTTAGCGAGTCACATCAGTCATAAAATTCTCATAAAGGATAATCAAAAGTCAAAAATTGATAATTATGGTTATTAACTGCTTATACTCCCACCTTTGCTTGCTTTTTATTAAAATCATTTATCTTTGTTACATTCAAAAACGCACTTTAATATCATCATGAAGACTTTCATATTATTGTTAGTATAAATATTTAACAATGTGCTGTTGCCCCCAAAGTAATTTAGTAACATTAATGACGTAGGTTAGATATTTTTAATTCGGCAAACACATTTTTTCTATGAAAGCAGCCTATTAATAGTTGGTTTGTGTTGACAAGTTTTTACAATGCCTCTTTGACATTTCGTTTATCAAGGAAGTGAATGTAATAGACACAGTCCTCATGATACAAAACAAAAAATACTGTTGCAGTACATTCATGTATATATGAGGCTAATGCTTTGGATAAGGCTTTGGCTTAGACTTAGGCTTAGTATTAGGCTTAGGCATAGGCATAGATATATTCATAGGCATAGGTTTAGACTTAGGGCCAGGTTTATGTTCAAACTTAATCTTAGTCTGAGGCGTTGCCTAGGATCAGGTTTACACTTAGGCTTAAAAGAAGTTGTACCCTCGGCGATAGGTTTATTCGAGGCTTAGGCTTAGAATTAGTTTAAGATTTGGTTTAGCCATAGACTCATTCATGTTCAATTCATTTCCTTTATTTATCTATTGTTCGTTCGTTCACATTAATTCATTTATTTTCTTCGGTTTCTACCTTTGTTCGTGCACCTACTTTTCAATTTGTGAATCCATTCAGTTGTCCTTTCACTTCTTCACAAGCTGTTCTTCAATTAGCTTTAAATTCATTTCTTTATTTGTTCGTTCATTCATTCATTTATTCAACTACACGTCGTTAATGAATGGCACATTAATTTTTATTTTTTGCCATTTTTTACCATGTCATTGCAAGTTCGTGTGTCTAGACCAACTTTAAAATTCCTTCATTTGTATATTCAACCTTTTTATGATGATGATTGTTTATCTTTTTTTATTTTCTAATTGGTGTTTGACGAAAGTAATAATCTTTTACCACTATATCCTGCCCCTGTAGAATACGGTCGCCCTCACGTGTTTTTGCGGAAGTAAAATTGCTGAAAGCGGTTTTAATCGAGACACTGTTTTGTTGCTTAACCTTTAAATAAATTCCATTATTAATAATTTCTATAGAGATCGCATATTCTATCGGCGTTTCTTTTGACAGAGCATTTATTCCACAAGTAAATGATCTATGTCGATGATGCGCATGCATTTTATCATCGAATACAGAATATGAGTAGGTTTTTTTTATAATAAAATAAAAAGAATTATTTTTTAATTTTTATTGCATTCCTCCCCTTTATAAGCGTAAGCCCTGCATGCATTCAGCTTATTGAAGAGCAAGCTAGAAATTGTGGTTTGTTTTGTTTTCACCTTCGTCGGATATGCAAAAAATCTTATTACTTCTCATGGTTAATGTAACCATATGCGTCGGTTATGTGAGATTGAAAAAGCCATTCCAATGTCAACCAACCAACGAGCACATGATAAAACTCGGCGTGCTACTGTCTTCGTCGAATAAGACGCATCCGCAGGGTAATGTTAAACCATTGGACGATGGAACCTTCATCCAACATGGGGTCGAATACGATGGTTCGGCATCGGAGTGCTTGTTTCCGGCGGCGGTATCTGCCGATGCCCGTTTAAAGGAAAGGAGCGTGTGCCCGTGGGAATGGCGTGTCAACTACAATCCGCTACGAATACCTCAATCGTTTTTAGAGGCCAAATGTAAATGCGATAAAATTAAAGAAGTCATGCGCGCCAGTCACAATAAACAAATGTTTCGCTATTTCGAATGCGAGCACGTCTACTTCACCATTCAGGTTTTATTGTTTAACGAAGATTGCTCAGTGTATCGTGAAGCAGTCGAAGAAATTCCTTTGGCGTGCGTGGCCTTGAACGAATTCGGAACTCGAATGGTCTTCGGCGACATTCGCAGCGACGATTTAGTGTTGGAAATATAATTTTCTTTTAATTCTAATTGAGGTCGCACTTCAGCAGGCACTACCGTCCAGATTAACAAGTAGCTGCGACTTCTATTCGAGACAGTAATTGAACTCGCTTTTAAGCTTTTCGTGTTTATATAAATTATATTTTATTTATTGTTTGTGCATTAATAAAATATATCGCGAAAATGTCGCAACTTGTGGAATAATTTTGAATTGAAATATATGATTGATTTGCAATATTTAATTAGGAACAATGAAATAAAAATGGCAAGCCAATTTATTTGCTAATATAAATTTTATATGCGGCAGTGAATGTATTATGTGAAGAGATGTCGTTAGTTGATGAATGTGACTATACTTGTCCAAGGACCATAGTTGTCCAGTCACTATTGTTGTCCAGCGACTATAGTTGTCCAGTGACTATAGCTGTCCAGTGACTATAGTTGTTAGTGATTATAACTGTCCAGCGACCATGGCTAATCCTGGTTCAGTGCCAGAGTTTTTAAAATCCAGCCTGTAAAAATTCTGCAAAATAAAAATAAATAAGTTTCGAATATGAATATACTTTCAATATGTTCCGCTTGATGCGTTTTTTTGCCCGGAACTTGATTCAGAAAACAAGTTTCCGCACTAGACACTCGTTTTATATTGATCAATAATTCGAATGTAACTAAGTAGCTAAGGCTTTTTGCTAGTGCGCTAATTTTTTTTTCTGGACGCTGAAAAAAACAACATGGGTCGCCAAAAACGGTGACGAGCTGTTTTTTTTTCGGAAAAAACAAAAATTTGCTGGAAAAGATGAAATGGACGTTCGTTTTTTTGTTTTTCCTCTGGACTATAGTTGACGACGGCTGGTCGAAAGGTGGCGGTCGGGGCGGCGGCGGTCGAGGCGGAAGCAGCGGCGGAGGTCGCAGCGGAGGTCGGTCCTCCGGCGGCGGAGGTAGTAAAGGCTCAAGCGGATCGAGGGGCAGTTCCCATAGTTCGTCGGGGTCGAGCCGCGGCGGTTACAGAAGGTGTCGTCTGCGACTAGTTTTCGAGCAAAAAGTGAAATCTCTTTCTCACTAGCTATTTTTCAGCGTGTCCAGGTCGTCGACGAAATCACTTGCCGCCGGCTTAGCCGGCGGCTACGTGGGTTATAAAGGCGCCAAGCTTGCTCGTAAGGTCGGCGCCGGCTCCAGTTATATGTATTACCCTACTTACCACAGAACGTATTACTATGGAAGCAGATATTATTCTCATTCGGTAGAAATTCTTGAACTACAGTTGCACTACAGTTGTTAGCAGACTATAGTTGATAAGGAACTATCGTTGGTAAGAGACTATTGTTAGTTATAAAGGTCGACAGTTGGGAAGGGTCTATAGTTGTTAACTTACTATAGTTGGTCAGTATAAAAGGGACATAGTTGGTAAGGGGTCAATAGGTAAGAGTCTTCAGTTGGGAAGGGTCTGTAGTTGTCAACTTACTATAATTGAGGTGCTATAGTTATCAAAGGACCGTAGTTGCTCTGAGATTATTTGCAGTGAGACAGTAACTCAGAAACTATATTACGAGCTAGCACTTCTTAACAACTATACTCAAGTTATACACTACAGTTTCGACGACTACAGTTGACTACAGGTTCTACAACTATACTTCTTCTTTTACAGTCGACCACATACAGTAGCGATCAGATGATGTGCACGTACGACATTGAATCAGGCGACGAATATTTCGATTTAACTTATGAAAGCGACGGCAGTAAAGTTAAAGAAATAATATATCAGTAAGTCTATAGTTGACCAGCGACTATAGTTGTCCAGTGATTATAGTTGCCCAGCCACCATAGTAGCGGCTAGTAACTACAGTTGTACAGAAACTATAGTTGTCCAGTGACTATAGTTGCCAGTGGCTATAATTGTCTTAATGACTACAGTCGTTCAGTGACTACATTTATCTAGTGATCATAGTTGTCCAGCGACTATAGTTGTTCAATTGCTATTGTTATCCAATGACAGTACCTATACTTGCCGATTGGCTATAGTTGTCCAATTACTGTAGTTGTTCATTGACTTTAGTTGTCCTTTTACGTTAGTTGTCCTGGCACAAGACACTTGAGTGATTACAGTTGCCCAGTGACCATACTTGTCCAGCGACTATAGTTTCCAGAGACCATAGTTCATTTTTACTGTAGTTTTTCCGACAGCTATAGTTGGACAATATTTCCTTATTATAGTTGCGGTTCTGGAGAAGAGTGTTGCGAAGGACTGGAATGCTGCACCCGAGGACTGTCCTGGTGGGTCGTCGTGTAAGTGTGTTTCTACTTTTTGCTCGTTTCGCCGCCTGTGAAACAAATTTTCGGCTGCAGATTAATCGTTATCATAGTCATCGGTCTGGTCATCCTGCTGATCTATTTCGCCAAGGGCTGCTGCCAGTCGCTGGTCGACGACGATACAAACAACGATAATAATGCACAGCCTGCTAAAGACGCCTACCCGCTGTACCCTGCTCAGCAGACGTCGGCCTATCTTGTCCAGCAGACATCCACCTATACTGCTGAGCAGACTTCGGCCTACCCACCTTCGACCTATCCTGCTCAGCAGACCACCGTCTACTATCCGAATGTGCAAGTGCAGACGTTCGTACCTCAGCAGTCCAACTTCACGCCTACGTACATGCAGATGGGCCTGCAGAATCCTGCTGACGTCGCTCAGCATGACGTGACCTTTGCTCAGCACCATCAGCAGCCGCCGCCGCCTCCGTACGGATTGCAATGAAATGAAAAGCAATGCAATGCAATGAAAAGGCCCGTTTCGTCGCCGCGCTACTTTTTTCCTACTAGCCGCGCTATTTATTTCGTTTTATTTTTCACAGTCACAATTTTTGTCACAATACGTGTCGTCTTTTGTGCATTTTCTTACTTTTTTGTTGTTTTAGTAAAAGAGTATTCAGCCTGTAATTTTTTTGCAAGTTTTGTTGTTTGTGGCTGTCTACAACTTTAACACTCTGTAGACAAGACTGTCTATATGTGATGACAATCTTATAGTTGATGGCTAAAATTTATGCGTGTCATGATTGATTGATGTCTACAACTGTTGTCTATCTGTAGTTGGGGGCTGTCTATAAATGATGACTGTCTATATAGTTGATAACAGTCTATAATCTGTGACTGTCCATATGTGATGACAGTTTATAGTTGATGGCAGTCTAAAGTTTATGAGTCACTTTAGTTGATGGCTGTCTATATTTGATGACTACCTACATACTAGTTGTTTACTGTCTGTAGTTGATTATTGTCTATAGTTGATGACTATCTACAGTTGTAGCAATCTATAGACTATGACTGTCTATAGTTGATGGCTAAAATTGATGTGTGTCTATAGTTGATTCATGTTTGTAGTTGACGACTATAGTTGGTAACTTTGTACTGCGAGTCAACAATTGAAGACTGTCTATAGTTAATGACTGTCTATAATTACTGACTGTAAAGTATGGTGATAACTGTCTATAGCTGATACCTAGTTATAGTTGAAGGCTGTCCATACTTGAATGCCGTCTATAACTGCTATATCTAGTGTACGACTGTCTACTGTTATTGACTTGTCTATACGTGGCGACTGTCAGTTCATGACTGTAGATAGCAAATGCATTTCTATAGTTGCCGTCTGTCAATACTTTTGATAATTCATCGTTGTCTATAATTAATATACCATAAACTTTTTACTCAATTTTCGTTACCTTTTTATTGTTCCAAAAACAATAAGACAATTTTTTGTGCACCATGAGCTGCGATTCGAGCACTTTAACATGAAATCAAATTGAAAGTTCATTTTCCACTAAAAAACAATTTCAAATAGAATTTTTCAATTTTTTTATCGGGCGAAGCATTCAGAAGTACTTTTTCGAACATTTTAAAATAAATTTCGCGTCGAAAATTGCAAAAAATATCGTCAGGTCAGTTTTCTGTGCCATAAAAGCAAATTTTGCTCGTTTTTCGACTTGTAACAAGTTTTTGCTCGTTTTTAACACTTTCCGACATTTTCCGACAAGTTTTTGCTTTTTTCAAGACTATCAAGTCTCGGACTCGTCGGAATGGTTGAAATTCTTCGAATCTGCTGGTGTTTCAAATTCGCCTTGCAGTATTCGATGCTGTTCGTCGATCATTGAAATTCGAAAGAGTCAATTTACCGATTAATGAGGATTTTGTTAAAATTTTTTTAGTCTTTAAAGCGCGCGAAATTTGTTTCCGATGAAGTAAATCGTGCATTCTTCGAAACAAGCTGTTTTTCCATCGGTATAGTAGTTTGCGGACTATGGTTGACCATAGACAATGGTTGATTCGTCTTCGGTTGTTGGACAGTGAGTATCGTTGCTCAGTGACTATAATTGAATATAGTTGTCAAATAACTATTGTAGTCCAATGACTATACTTGTTTAATGACTTTTTTGTCCAGTGACTATGTATTTCCGGTGACTATTTTTGTCCAACGACTTTTTTATCCACTTACTATACTTGTCCCTTGATTAGACATAGTGGCCTGGTGACTACGGGTTACCTCGTGACTATTGTTATCCGACGACTTTGTTGTCCAGTGACTATAATTGTCCAGCGACTATCTTGTCTGGTAACTATAGTTGTCCAATGACTTTGTTGTCTACAGACTATAATTGTCCATGACTATTGTTGTCCGGTGACTATGCAATTCTCGAATCATCTTACTGGTTTAGCGACTATTATTGTCTCCTGACTATAGTTATATTGTCGATATACTATAATATTATATAATTTCCAAGTAACTGGAGTTGTCCAAGGACTATAGGTCTACTGATTACGTATTATTGTCAAGCGTCCATAGTTGCCCAGTTACGCAGATACAGTTCTCCAATTTATATACATAGTTGTCCAGTGTCAATAGTTGTCCTGTGCTTACAGTTGTCTAGTGGCTCTAGTGGCCCAGTAACTGTATTTATCCATTTACTGCAGATGTCCAATGGCTGTACTTGTTCAACCAATGACACATTGTTCACAGACTTTTGTTGTCCTGTGGCTGCAGTATTTTACCGACTATAATGATTCAGTGACTATAGGTTGCCCCCGAGCCCTGACATAGTTGTTCAATGACTAGAGTTGTCGGGTTTTTTTGTCTGCAGTTAGCTGTGTAGTTGTTTTAATAATAATAGTTTTATTCATTTAGCTCGTATGGACAAAGACAATACAATTAATACGTACCTACTTTAAGAGATAAATAAATGGGCACCAGAGAAACGATAACCTGACAATTAATCTGGTCCCTGAGCTCTGAAAGGCAATTTAATAGTACTAGCCGCGACATGGAAGGAAGAAACACTATTGCTATTGACAGCTACGTTTGGCAAAGAATTCCATAATTTAACTGTTCGGCGAGAAAAAAACAATTTTAACCAGGAACGAGGTTCATAAAAACAAACGTTGTGGTTTTTCCTCTTGTAAACTATAGTTTGTTTTGACCTGTCGACAGTCGCGTTCCGGTAGCAACAAGATATTGTTTTTTTTTTTTCAGGATTCAGATTCAGCGGCTGCCGCTGCTCCCTGCGAGACCCGTCAGTCGTCCTCGGTCCACTCGTTGGAATCCGGGCGTTGGACATGGCTATCGAAGATTTTCTATGGTAAATCGCACCAATTTCTGCATTGGTGCTCTTATTTTTTTGTCCCTTCGGTGCTAATGAAAATATCTATGGTGCTATTATTTCACGTGGTGTTGGGATTTGTTTTCCACTTTTGCTTGTTGTCATTTTGAGAGTATGCAAATTCGAATCGCGAAACGAGTAATTTCATTGAAAGAAATGCGCTTTTTTTCGAATGATGAAATAAAATAAATGAACATAAATTTCGTACATATTTTACAGATGTAAAGATGAAAGTTGATTGCTGAAAGAAAAGAATTTCGTTCCGCTGAAAAGAAAAAAAATGTAATTTTGTTTGTTTGGTGTGGTGTGGTGACTTAAAAACAGTTTGCCGAACTTGGAATTGAACTCGCAACTTTGTTCTACAAGAAATTTTGGATAATCCATTCAGTCACAAGTGATCATCGATAAGTTCGACAGAAGTAGAACTGAAAACTTTTTCTCGAATCGGAGCCGCGGTGCTTTCAGAAATAAAGTCCAATGATTGATGGATACAACGGTGCACTGTCTACCTAAATTTAAAATCGCTCGCGGAAAATCGATTTCTGAATTTGGATTGGAAATCTGAATGTTAGACTCTTCTACTCTTAATTAGAGTTGCGGTTGCGACAGCACTTCAGATGCAAATTATTACTTGTCTGAAAATTTGCCAGTGACGTTGTCGGCATTTTTTCATCCTGATCTGCGACAGTTTCTCACTCACCAAGTGCATAGATTGTCTAATATTGCACCACGTTTGACACAATGACTATCTATAGTTGGTTGATGACAGTCTGTGTTTATGACTGTATAATTGAAGCACATTCTTTTAGTTAAATGATTCATCACTGTCTACAATCTTACAATTTTTTTTAATGAAAATTGCGCATTTGATAATTCGGTTTAAACTTTCACAATTTGATATAAGCATATTTATACTTACTTTTCTTAGGTTTCTATGCAAATTTTTATTTTTTTGTTTTTGTCTGAAATATGTGACTGTTTCCACGTTTTATAGAGCAAAGGCATTCTGGCGGTCGACGAAAGCACAGGTTAGTTTCGCGAAAATGCACGAAAGTTGCTTCTCCGAGCAAAACTTGCGCTGGCTTAATGATTTTAGCGAGTTTGTCGCGAAAGTACACGATAATTGCATCGGAAAACACATTTTTCACTGGATAAATCGTTTTTAGGCGCCATCGGCAAGCGTTTTTTTAGCATCAACTTGGAGAATACCGAGGACAATCGTCGCAAATATCGACAGTTGTTGTTCAAAACGGAAAAATCAGTGGCTCACAATATGATTTTATACGAGGAGACGTTCAAGCAGAAGACCGACCGATTATAATGGCACAAAACCAGGTTTGTCAATAATTTTGTTGATTATTCTATGAAGAATTTCTTACGACCTCGGGACGTTTTCCCATATCTTTTGTTGCAAAGTTTTGTTGGCATCTTCCTAGTCTGGAGTCTACATAGCTGGCTAGTACACCAAATTTTAGGCGGGGCCTGCAATTTTTTTATTTTATGCAAATTTTTTGGCAGAAATTCAAATGTGTGAATCAAACTGATTTTTTCCCTTGCATGACAATCTTACAAAGGCCTGTGGCCGGGCCACCTGAAATTTCAATTTAGGTGCCTGGGGGCAACGTGACGAAGCTTTTGGACCAAACTTTTGTTTTGCAAGATTTGAAACGGGAAAATTGTTGAATGAGATGTTTTCTGATTTTTACAAAATATCTCTTCATTCTTTTGTAACTGAAATGCACGGGCAGCTGATTTTATTCAAGGCGCCCGAGTGCATACTCACAATGATCACTGTCATTGTTCGTGCGACCAATACCCCGTCGTGGGTCAAGTTTTATTGTCACCAAATAACTGTAGGTCTTTGATCCACAGTTTTTGCTTGTTGCACACGAGTATAAGTTGTTTTTTCTATATCATCCTGGGCCAACAATGGGTATTCTTGAGTTTAATTTCAAAGTGGGCTGCTTTTCTTTTTACTGACATGTCTAATAATATTATGGTTATTGTATCATGATTTTAAGTATTTGTTTGCAAAGTGTCCCCTTTTTTCGTTTAGCAAGCTCTTATTTTCAACCTGATCACTGAACGAGACGAAGCCAGAAATCAGTTTCAAATTCTACGCCAACAAATCGAGCCGATGCGACATCAAATCTTAACGTTGCAGACGGAAATCGGTCGTTTACAAATCGAAGAAATCGGCCGATTGGAGAACGAAATCGGTCATTTGCGATTGGAAAATCGTGACCTCGATCGTTTAAAGAATGAAAATAATGTTTTGAAAGCGGAGAAAGATCGCTTGCAGGCTGAGTTGGGCTATGGATTGATCGAGAAACGCCACTTGGATACGAAGTTATCCGAATTAGCTTGTAAAAATGACATGTTGGAAGAAATTATTACTTCAATGTAGTTTGTTGTGTCATGCTAATTCGGTGCTAATGAAAATATCTATGGTGCTATTATTTCACGTGGTGTTGGGATTTGTTTTCCACTTTTGCTTGTTGT
>JAQGBA010001069.1:0-19186 GCA_034698125.1 Prionchulus punctatus | reverse complement strand
CAATTTTCTAAGTTTGAAAGATTTGTGCATGCTCAAAATTAAGAATATGAATTCGCGATTGATCGAATGCCCGGAAATGGAATTGAACAAATATCTTCCACATGTGTTGATTAGACAGTATTTCGGCCCAACTCATTCGCTCAATGACGGAGCGACATTTAATCTTGTTGAAAAGAAGTAGAAAGAAATTGGTTCCAAAAGAATAAAGCAAATTTCAATTCATTCAAATACAAAGAAAACGTTTGTTCTTGAATGAATGAACTGCACTAAAGCTGCAACTTTACCAGCGAAAGCAGCCATGAAATTCAGTTTTACAGACAGAAAGTTTCAACTAAACCAAATATCGTAAAATAAAAAAGCTAGAGTTGTTTGCTCTACAAACGTGGACACAAGTACAATCTAAATCATTTAAGAATTGTGCAAAATTAATGGTTGTTAGCTACTTGAGCAAATTGCACGATTTGCTGCGAAAATGTTCCCATTAAAATTGCTAGTTTGAAAAAAGTTTTAACTTTAATAAAAATGGAACAGCGATTTTTACGTGGCGTTTATAAATTTGTTAGTTTGGAAGAAATTTAATGTAGCCGATGTGAAGACATTCACGATACTCAGTTTTAAATCAAATTGAATTGATGTAAACATGTTTTGATTGCAATGTTTTTTCTAGATCTGTTTGGAAACGAATTTTTAGTCCGAATGTCCACTGTAGTTTTATTATTACGAGATTTCAAAGAATTAATTTAGGAATATGCAGCCATAAAACAGTTATATTTTTGACCCACTTTCATTCACAATAGTTTCATTTTGGTTCAGACTTAATTAGCTCCTTTACCTCGCGGTTTCCGAAATTGAGTCCGCACCTCAGGATGCGGGGGGGGGGGTTAACTGTAATAGTTCGCAGACTGACAGCCAATTTGATCGCTGCATGCGTCCATGCAAGACTCGATGGTGGTATAAATTGAGTCACCAATGCTTGTGATATTACATCTATAGACGTAACCACCGATACACACTCCCGCCAGTTGCGCATTCACTTCACAACTGAAGAGTGTTGCAGTCAAAATTGAGTATATATTAATTACAAAGTGAATAGTACTTGACGACATATTGTTACCAAGCAACAGTACCAAAGTTGCAGTTTCACTTGTGAAGGCAGTCATAAAATTCAATTTTACAGACAAATTTCCAACTAAACTAATTACCGTAATTGATAAATGTACAAAGTTATTGCTCTTCTTGTGCATGTGTTCAGTGTAAAATTTATTCACTTAAGAAATTGTACAAAACCAATTAATCTCGTTTAGCTAATTGATCGCATTGTAACATGGCTGAAAGAAATTTTACATGCAACTTCCACTAACAGTGGAGATTCTTTACTAAACAAAACACAACATTGTCATGAAAATTTCACATTATATTGTTACGGTTTGAAAAAGTTTTTATTCGAAAAAATTGAGTACATTCTGTTAAAATAATAAGTTATAAAATTCAAAAGATTTTAAATTTTAATCGTTTTTTGATTATTTGTTTTACTAGATACATTTCTTGCCATATCCAACAACTGGATTATTTAAGTGAAACTTCGCAGTGGTTGTTGTTGCTCGATTTACAGTTTTTAAATACAGATTGAACTCCTTTATTATATTTTCTGTTAACTCTTTGAATAGTTTCTTTGATTCATTTAACTTTCCTTTTTTTAAAACAACCCTAAAATGTCACTCGAAATTAAAGTATAATTCCACAACATTTCGACATTTTCTTTTACTAGTTATGACATGCCCAAAGGTTACTGTATTTTGGAATTTTTTGGCATTTATGATCATCTGTGTACGTCACTTTTACTTGGCAAGAAAAGAGCAAGTGGGTGGATGCCATACCAACAAAGCATTTTATTTCCTCTAAGTACAAACACAAACGGGTAAAAGTGATTTTTGCTTATTATATCTAATAATCTCGTCAGGCCATTTTTTAATAGCTTGTAAAATCGATTAATTTGATCACAAACACACTTTCGGCATCGAACTGCATTTATATTATTTTTGAAAATTTTGTTGTTTCATTCTGGTCTCATCTCGTTTTTTCCCCTCATCACCGAAAAGAGATGAAAGATAGAAGGCCCATGTCAATGGGGCAACAGTTTCAACTTGTATGGGTGTTACTGATTGGTATGTAACAAAATCTCACATTGGAAAACTGTTTTGGTCAATGCTTATCAATATCAATAACTTGTCTATCAATGGCTAACAATGGCTTATCAATAACTGCGTTACAAACATATATAGTGTTATAATTTTTACTCGATTCTCTTTCCATTTCATTTTATGCCTCATGCTTCATTCTAAATTGCATCCTAATTTCTTCATTCAAAACAAAATTTTCTGCATTTTTCACACCTTTTAAATTCAAATTCAATTTTTCATTTCAAATTATTTACTTCACTTTTCTATTATTTTTCTCTCCTTAAAATTTTACATTTGGAATTTTTCTCTCATAAAAATATTTATAGCTATTGCTAAATCATGAATTTTCAAGATTTGTTTGTTTACTTTTTCATTTTCAACTTCGACTTTTCATTCATAAAGTTTTTTATCTGATTATTTCGCGTATATTTTGTTGATGTTTCATTTATACTTTTACTAAATTTTATCTGATTTCATTTCATTTTACATTTCTTGTTGTAATTATTGAGGTCAATAATTTTTTCTAAGAAGCGGAAAGCTGCACTCTCTTATATTTTCTTTATTTTTGTATTTTATTTGTTCTTTATTTTGCAAATATTTTTTTCTTTATTTGTTAATTAAAGAGGACATTAATTTTTTCTTTTTAAGAAGGGGAAAGTGTGACAAGAGTCAATTTCGGTTAATGTAAAGAATTAGTGGTAATCAAGGATGATTGCCCACCCACCCACCCTGCTGTAGCCGTCATACGGGGTGTACACTGACTCGATTAAGGTGAGGATGACTTTTGTTGGACGCTTGTAGGACGAGCGGTGACCATCGAAGTAGCCAATGCTGAAGCATAGGAATTGTGTGTATTTTGAAAAATTTTTTGTATTTTGGCTAATGAAAAAACTGAATGTCAGGCATGCTACGCTGTTTTGATGGATCCTAACCTTAGCTAACATTGTAAGCCACCAGTCAACTAAACCTGTGGTCAAGTGGTCAACCAGCGGACAACTGGTACCAAAGTGCAAAATGACTTGTTTTCAAGTAGGAATCAAGTGCATACACTAGTAGAATTTATCGATATTGGTTAAAATCGCATAAAAACAGTACAATTTGGGATTAACACTCGAAAAGATAAAAGGTTTTTCTCATGGAGTTGACGCCGCCTGCGGCGGCCTCCAGCTAAGCATAAGGGTATTTATAAAGAAACTGATTGCCGTCGTCTGTCTAAGCTAAGAAATTTCGTCTAAGCGGTATCGGATGGCAAAAGATTTCCTGCGTCCGAGGCTAAAACGCCTTCAGCGATGATAGCCTAAGCGTTAACCAATAGCAGCTCCTTTCCTGTGCCTAAGCAATACCAGGTAGCAGCTTCTTTCCTGCACCTAAGCCTAAGCCTAAGCATAAGCAGAAACATAAGCTGAAGGTATATCGCGGCGATCCAGGGAGGACTCGTTAACCGCCATTCCATTTCTTAGGAGTGTGTGTGATGAGATAACGAGCAAAGCAACATAAACATATTATACTGTACACACCAGGAAATACATTGGAGAAAAGGTAGTTAAGATAAATTCGAAAAAAATCACACACAAAGTAAATTCATTAAAGTAAATTAAATAGCAAGAAAGTAAAGTAAGCTGAGTAAGGTGAAGTAAATTAATTATTCAAACGCCATTCAGACAACAATGCTAAGATATTATCGAAGGCTTCAGCATTCATTTTCCGTATCGTTCGCGCCACATAAATTCGTCCAAATAACTCGGTAGCAGGAATTCATTGGAGCCGCGAATACGTTTGATTTTTTGTTTAACAGAACCCCAATACCATTCGAAGCCTTGTGTATGAACACCGGTTGGGCTAACGAATTCGATACTATGATTCACAGTGCCATGCTGAAATCCGAGTTGAGCCACTTGGGCATAAGCGCACCAATAATCGGTGTGAATGATTGATCCGGGGGTGACAATATCGACGATAATCGGTAACAAGGTTGGTGCGCTGCGATTGGGCACCAATCGAATAACATTGAGTTTGGTTTCTGAATTGTAAGCGCCAAAAATCCATCGCGGTGGTACATATCGGCCGACTTCATATTTACATTTTGCGATTACGCTTTTTGAAGTTGGAGTTGAACTATAACGCCCGGACCGCCCAAGACAATTGGTTGCTGAAGCAACTTCCAGGAACTCAATTCACATAAAACATTTGCCTGATCGACGACGGTCGGATTACTGATATCGATAAATTCTTTGATTTGCTCGTTAGTGCAATCGTGCCAGATGAGAATGATGAGATGAGATGACTAGATGAGTGTGATGAGAGACTAGATGAGTGCGACCATTTGCGGACATGATAAATTGGAGTTTTCGAAATACGAACGATTAAGCAACGATTCGGTTTTCCTGTGCGGACCTCGACACCACCAGATAAAACTGGTAAGGTGATCAGCCGATTCGAGAACCATTAGGCGACGACAATTGCGATCCGGACATCGACAAGAATCGTAAATGACGCCTCAGTGCATTAAAAATTCTCAACTGTTCTCAGCCGAGTTAATAATTTGACTCAATTGGAAAAGATTCATTTTTGTAAAATGTTGGATGATAGAAGCAGAAATTTATATGAAAAATATTTGTATGATTGCAAAATAGGAGCGTACAGATAGTAAGACTGGAAAGTTGAATCAAGACCAGTGTCAGCTAATCATGTGTTTAGTGAAGATTTGTGCAGGTGTGCAGTTGTAAATGTGATAGGAAAGTGTAAACTGAGCACCTGTACATTATTGTTGGCAAAAGAAGGGCGGATGATATGCTCCAACATGTGCATTTTCTTTGGATCTTGTACTTTGCAATGAAAAGTGATATCGCATTCATCCTCACCTAGGAATGTTCTTAGTACCCTCAAGTATCTCCCACATAAATATTAGCCTTATATCTCTAAAATTGCAATACCACTAATTCTTAACCTTTACCCGAATTTTTATTTTTGCAACTGATTCAAATATTCAACATTTGAAAAATACAAATAAACTTCTGTGCAACCATTGCTCGACTACACTGGTCAACTACGCGGCATACTCTACGTTTGTTTGCAGGAAACTGGTGGCAAAATGGGACCAGCCGTCAAAGCATCATACTACCCGCCCACCAAACGTTTCCATCACCTGCAGCGCATCTGGCAAGCTTACGTCGAGTTTGTTTGAGCGCTGGGTGGAAAAGGTATACAAAAAGGTCGCCAACGAGCCCAATTTGCTGCTGCTGGACTCATGGACAGGTCAGCGGAACGAGGCCAACTTCGCAGCCATGTTGGAAGACGTCAACCCGTGCCAGCGACTGCAGATTCCGCCGAAAACGACGCCACTGGTGCAGCCGCTGGACGTGTATTACTTCTGTCAGTGGAAGTTGTCAGTGAAGACGTGCTACAACCAGGTGCTTGTCAACAACCTGGCAGTCAACTGTGCGACAACGTTTTGCGAGTGCAGTCGCTGATCCACAACCAATTCAGCACACCAGCGTTCACGAAGATGGGCCAGTACGCCTGGTTCAGCACCGGTCTCTCCACCACCGATCCGCGACCATTTCAAAATGCAGAGGAGATTCTATTCTCGGGTACAGTGCAACGATGCAGCATTGGCAGATGTGGTCACGACTGCTTCATCAAATGTGCATGGTGCCGGGCACGCCTATGCTTTGAGCACTTTTTCCCTGATCACACGCACTTTGATGGGTTACAGTAAGACGATTTGGACAGCAATTGATGCAAATGGATGCACATCTCCAATAAATGTTGGCACATTGTACAGTGGTTGCGAAACGAACATTACATTGCTAGCGCCAATGAAACCCTCTGACAATGTGCACGATGTACAAGACACATCAACGCTACATGAGCAAAGTGTTCCTGTAGTAATTACATGCTTACTGAATTCATACAAAAGGCGCTGCACAAGCACATTACTGTGAGAAACCACCAAACATAGAACAAAAACATAAGTCACCAGTCTTTTTGCAGCAATTCATCATGATTCCGAACCATCGATGTGGGCATCCAGTAAAAAAAACCTTTGCAATTCAGCGAAAAAACTAAAAACACATCAAAAAAGTTCATCATGTTCATTCATCATGATATTTCCGCGTGCACTGCTAGCAGACATGCGCAAACCTCTTATCGTGTACCAGCGGTAAAATTCAAATAGGTGGTAGCTACTGACCACTGAGTGACCGTTAGCAGCTACGATGTGCATAACCTTTCATGACTACTGTAGGGCTACACGTTGGTGTATTTTCTTTCTTGATTGGTGACAGGCACCTGGTACCCTTCCCTCGTAAGCAAGTCCAAGCTGTACAATGGCTCCAAAAATTTGGCATAGTAGTCCCTCCTTTGTCTCATCTTCCCTCTACTCATGCCAAATTCGCCAATTTCTTTTCGAATCTTTCTCCTTGCTCTGTTCGCTAGACAATAATTTAACTTTCAAATTTTGAAGCAAATTTAATTTACGAATTCACAGACTAATACATTTCCTTTTTTAAGCTATTTTGACAATGTCGCCTGATTTTGAATTGGAAATACAGTTGAAATGATACAAAATTTACATTTGGTAATGGTTATCAATTTGATGTTCATTTGATGCTACAAATACAATTTTACAACATAAGTAGTTTTGGTTTTTAATTGAAGTAACTGCTACCCAGTATAATTTTATTTGATATGATTATTGTGAATGTGTTGTGACTTGCTGTATCAAAAAGAGGGCTCATGTGTAAATATGAACACCTGATGTAACCTACCTAGATGCACTTTCCCTTTTGATCCTTATCACTAGAAGGATGCAATGGTTTACATTCTGTTTTCGGTTTTAGGTTATCATTCTACATCAGAGCTGGCTCGTTTGACTTATCAAGGCATCGTAAATGAGGCATGCAGTCGGGGACATTGAAAAGAGGAAGAATTTTGCTTTCAATTTATCAACGAGTTGTTTGGTGTTCAGTCGATGCTTGCTCAAGTGATAGTCAAAGTTGTTCAAGCAAAATCAATAAGGCGACTGGCAATAATTGGAATAAAGCTGTGTCGATTTACGATTTCAAGCGAAGGATATCAATGGAAATGAGTCGATGAATGAATGTTGGATAAATATAAGTAAATGAATGGATTTTGATTTTTTCTTGTGCAAATGCATTGCATTTGAATAAATTGCGTTTTGCAATGTCATGATTCCAGCAGGTGAGCAACCATTTTTTTAGCTACATGTCTATAATAATTGTTTTGATTATGCGCTTTTTAAAAACTATCATATTACTCAGATGTGAAAATTAGGAATGTACAGGGTGTACCACATAAGTATAAGGGATTACGAATGCTTTTAACTTTATTTTTTATCCGATTTCAACAAAATTTTAACACAATGTAGAGCAGAATAGCAAGTTTTATTGGACAAAGTTTTATTGAATTCTGATGAGAAACATTGAAAATATTTTAATTTTACTCTAACTTTACACAACTGAAGCCTATGACAGTTTTTTGGTTCTCTGTTTGCAACATTCTACAGTGTAAAGCAATTCACTTTTATTGAGCTTAAGTTAATCTTAATCGTCTTTCCCATGGCCTACTCAGTGACTGAAAAAGCAAAAGTTTCTGCTTGGTTTGAATGGACGAAAAGCATTGTAACAGTCCAGCGAAAGTTTCGCAGTGAGTTTGGTCGCAAATCGCCTTCAGAATCGAGCATTAAAAAATGGCACAAATCGTTGTTGCACACAGGAAGTGTTCAAATTAAGCGAAAGAGAAGATCTCATTCTGTTCGTACAGAAGAAAATATCGACATTGTTCAGCAACATTTTGAGGTTGGACCTCACACTTCTATTTGACTTGCATCAAATGCACCTAGCTTGAGTCACATGTTGATTCAGCGAATTTTAAAGGATCTTAAATGGCACCCCTACAAAATTCAGATTGCGCAGAAGCTGTATGATGAAGATCGAGCTAATCGATGGAGGAACTTAATCGAATTGCAGAAGACCCTACCCATTTGGTTATGCTTGCCTTTGCAGATGAGGCGCATTTCCATTTAGATAGTGGTGTTAATTGGCATAACTATCAGTATTGGACGCAGCAAAATCCTAATTGGGTCCAAGTGTAATGAAGCGATTTAGACTTACTGTATTCATGCTGATTCACTAGAAACTTTTAAAGAACTTTTTATAATTCTTAAAGTTTAGTTTTTGCTTGTTATTCCAGAACTCCAGAAAAACTGAGAAAACCTCGTGAAATATCGCACAACATGGTTTTTATAAAGGATTTGTTCATTTATAATTTTAGAAAACTATTTTTTATCAGAAATTCCTAAAAGGCATAAAACGCCGACCTAGTTAGCCGAAAGATACTATAAATCCGATGTGCTTTGTTGATTAGAGGGAGTTTCTCTTTGAAGAACTTGTAGCTGCTGAAACTCTTGGTATTTGTATTGTGTATTAAAATTCGAATAAAAGAATAATTCTTGATTCCATCTACTGTAAGGACACAACTTTCTCACCAACTTTCAAGCGATATAGTACTCCAACTAAAGAGCGATCGACCGGCTCTTTACACAAGAGGAAGGTCTGCACTCTCTAAGAACAACAGTCTTGGCGGCGATTTGGGAGGGGGTGTAACTGGGCCCTACTTTTTTGATGAGAATGTCAAGAAATGAGAATGTCAAGAATGTACTCGGTATCTCGATATGCTGCAAAGTTATTTTTGGCATGAAGTTGAGGCTAAATAGCTAGCTAAATGAGAAATTCCCAAACCGATGGATGGGGCGTGGATCACCAAATATGCACTGGCCCGCCCGTTTACCAGACCTAACAGTTTGCGATTTCTTTTTATGGGGTTTTATTAAATCAAAAGTGTACACCACTCAACCGAGAGATATTACTGAGCTCAAGGAATGCATTCATAATGCGTTTTCTTTGGTTACAGGTGAAAAAAATGTGTGTAAAAACGTTGCTTGAATATCGAGAGCGCCTCGAAAAAGTGATCAAAACAATGGTGGTCACATTGAAGTGTGTTAGGCTTTCAGTTGTGTAAAGTTATAGTAAAATTAAATATTTTCAATGTTTCTCATCAGAATTCAATAAAACTTTGTACAATAAAACTTGCTATTCTGCTCTACAAAATAATAAATAAATACATAAATAATAAAAAAAAGTTATAAGCATTCGTAATCCCTTATACTTATGTGGTACACCCTGTACAACTGCAATTTTGATAGAACAAGGTTATTTTGTTTTCTAGTCAATAGGTGATTATTCAATTTGGATTTGAACTGATGGGCGCAATTGGCAGCCAGCGTTGATTTGAGGCCGTAATCAAATTAAAAATTAAAAAAATTATTTCATCAAAAAAAAAATTTTTAAAAGCCCGATCGATACTGATCCCACGTCGATCGTATTTCGACCATGTTATCGATTCGTCATGACGCCCATTGATCGAATGCGTTTTGATTATTCGATTCGATAGTTTTCAATTTCGATTCTTCCTGACATCAATTCGATTATTTTTGCAAACAAATGACGATTTGGTACCTGAAAGATTTCAAAATATTAGCAAATCAAATTTAAAAAAATCAACATAAAAATGCACTTACCCAAGACTTGCCACAGATCTTGATATTCTCGATCTTAATCTTTGTCCACCTCGGCCAAATTCGATTCAATCACTGAAAATAGTCGCCAATATTCGAAAATTGATTTGATACCTAAAAAATTACAATTTCAGAAAAAATTAAAAAAAATAAATGATAAAAGTTTATGTACCCGAAAATTCCCACGACGATCCAGGATAATTTCTGTCCAATCGATCCATTTGTTTTCGACTTTGATGACGTTTTCGATGATTGCTTGAACTGAAGTGATCTTGAAGTCGATCAGTTATTCTAGAATTCGCCAATGACAGAGTTGAAGACACGGCGTGTTGAAGATCGCTGCTCGCCGCCACACGAAAGTGAACAATGAACCAACCAGGAGCCACTGAAAAGCAAAAACTAAGTTAGTGTAAAGTGGCAGAAAGGTTTAAAATTCAAAGTGTAAAGTGTTACATCAAAAACTGTAAAAACAAAAATTGTTACCTGCATTCCATCGTTGCTGCACAAGCTGTTCATCATTCTCGACCTCACTGCACTGAGCATCGGTATACTATCGATTTCCATAATTTCATTGCCCATATTCAATCGACCATCTTTCTTTCTCAGCCACTCCACCCAGAACAATCTGACCGACCGACGTTTGCGTTGCGTGTAAACTGAAAGCAGAATGAATCTAAAACAATGACAACTTATTTGTTTTATTTCAAGTAACCAAGAATAAAATGTGTTACTCTGTTCTAATAAATGGCGGCCATTGGAATAATTTTATTCGGTACACTTTGCTCTGCATACTAACTGGTGTGCCGTCGTGAAAGCGATCAAAGGATTTTGTTGTTCATTCAGTTGCAACAGCAGATAGTCGGCAAGTACGCATTCATTTACAATCATGTAGCATTCCACAAGAGCTCAAACAGGATTGACCAATGTTGCAAATGCATTCCAAGGAACAATATAAAAATATCGTAACTCGTTAACGCTATGGAATTGCATTGAACAAATATATATGAAATGTTCACAAACAATGATGATAAAATGCACAGGTGATTGTTGGTCATCTTTGACAATTTCGACTCTTGGTACTACTACCACTTACAGCGCATGGAAACCTTGCACTTTTTTTAATTGTTTTGAAAGTTAGTCAAACAACACATTTTCGATGTACTTCGAATTAGAACCTTTCATGCTCAATAATATCAAAATATCATACATGTGTACTATATAAAATTGTAAGAAAATTAGTGTGATTCAGATGCCATTGAAAGGCATGCGACATCTCGAAATCAAATAAAAAAACTTAGCAAAGTGTACCAATTAGGATTATTCCAACGGCTGCTGTTTGTTAGAACAGAGTAACTCATTTTATCCTCGGTTACTTGTAAATAAAACACAAATACGTTATCATTGTTTTAGATTATCATACTGCTTTCAGCTTACACACGACAAAACAGTTGGAATGACTGTTTACATTATGTTTATTATATTATGTTTAGATATTATGTTTATCATTTGTATTATGACTTGGATTTGTAATATTGGTCACCGAGGAGTGGCGATCCGGTGAAAGACTTGTAACGTGGCTCTTGTTGGAGCGACGTTCTCTAGAGTATAAGACTAGCGATAAGGCCTTTAATCGATAATCCAGAACCCTATAGCCTTCATAGATCAAGTAACACAACAACCCAATGATAATAATATTCTTTTATTTAATGGTAATAGTATCCAACATTTACAAACTAGGACAATGGTACAGCATAGATAAATAGCTCCTATTTATACTAATTTTCCAGACGATGACTCATACCAAAGGAATGCAGCCATCTAGGCGTCTAGCCGTCTAGCCGTCTAGCCATCTAGCTGTCTAGCCGTCTAGTCATATGACTCATTCATATGGAATGTATGAGTCATCCCATAGCATATTCCAGAGGTATGAATCATCATATTGCGCAATAGCATTGTACATGAATACTCTATTCATATTCACATTCAATAAGTAGGTATGTTACAGACTAATTCATTCAACCAACAAAAAATCCAGCTTTTATGTGACCAATGTTCTTTTCGCTTCAATCTGTTTGTTTACTGGGAATCTGTGGTCCAAATTCGCGTCATGCTCCAAAGTACACGTTTTAAAACCCGGATGAATGATAATTTTGCGTCTAAATTTTCCCTACATATAGGCAAGCATGTAAAAAACCACTTCTACGTTTTAGGCAATGAATTTGCAATGTATCAGCGAAATGCTGTATTACAAAATTTCAGCGAAATCTTTGTTTCTGATTATCAAAAATTGTTGGGAAATTATTAAGATAAAATGATGGAGTAAACTAGCTGATCCAAATATCATGCAGTTTACGAAAGTATTTACAAATTGGTTAATTGTATTTGTGAGCCGAAATTAACACATTACTTTCTTCTTTACTAGGAAAAAAGGAATATTCATATATTCCCCACATGCAAGCCGTTGTTTTGCAATTGCGTTTGACTTCTCCAGGTATAAATTACACATAGTTCATTAGAAATTATAGTTCCCAATGCACCACAGTGCACAATAGGTCAGGAAGGTTCTAGAGTAATATGGAAGGTTCTAAGGTACACAAGACGTTCTAACGTTAGTTCACAAGGCACTATAGTTCATAGCTAACTGTAGTTCTCTGGAGACTATAGTTCAAAAGAGACTTAAGATTCCTATAGTACTATAGTAGTTAAGGAACTATAGTTGATTAGTTATTATAGTTTTCAAGGGACTATAGTTCATAAGTATTTGTACATTGAGAGGCCATTTCAGTATTTTCTAACAGTAAGTATAGTTCAAGCAAAACCATTTTTTACTGTATTCGAACACAATTATACCAAAAATACGTTCAGTTATTGTACACATTGATCAAAATAATATTTCGAGAGAATGCAGAAGAAGAATAAGTAATTCCGATGTGCAGGTACGGAAATATATACAATGATATTCAAAGAAATGAAGAACAACACCGAAAATGAATGAAAAAAATAAAAAGAATGCTCGCAGTCGTCGCTTTTCTGACACTTTACGTCAATTTTATGTCCATGGTTGTCGCGCGACTCGCCGCCATCGTCGTCGACCAGACCGTTTTGAAAATTGAAAAGGTATGAATGAGATAAATGAAAAAGGACAGCGGCTGCAGATATTGCAAAGAGGTGCGGATATGGATGAGAATGTGGAATGGGTGTGGATGCGGAACGGAGGTGGATCTGGATGTGGAATAGAGTGTGGATGGGGATAGAGTGCGGATGTGGATGTGGATGGAGAATGTGGACATGGATGATGTAGATTGGAATCTATATGCTAATATTTATTTAGAAATGGATGTGGATGTGGTAGTGGATGTAGCTGTGTATGTGGATATCGCTGTAGATGCGGATGCGAATGTGCGCATGGGTGTGAATATGAATATGAATGTGAATGTGCCTTCTGCTAATATCACCACTTTGACAGACTCTATCTTTGCATCGTTTTCTTCCTAATGGTTCTGAAACATAACGTCAGGTAAATGTAATAAAGTTGAGATTTTGATGTCATGCTTGTTGTTTAGACAACCAGTTTGCTAAATTCCTGGTTTCCAAAATTGTTTTGCAGCTTCAAGGATTTGAATAAAAAAATATATAATTCTTCAAATGTACAGTACAGTATATGCGTAACATCAGTGCAAATATGCTAGTCTGATGTGACATATCTGAGAAAATCATTTTTGCAATCAACCATTACCAGGCAACAATGTCATTTAATCTGAAAAATATTTTTCTAATTCTCTCCATCATTTGAAACAGTTTTTTTAATGTGATAGGTTTCGAACTTTAGGCCATCCCATATTAGGCCGGAGCTGTACTAAGGAACTACAGTTATTACTCGAGTAAGTAAATTTTTGTAACAAAGTTAGTTACAAACAAACAACGTTACTGTAACAAAGTTAGTTGAGAACAAAAAATGCTTAATGCATTTGTTATTGATTTTCACAATATTTTTACACTATACTACAACTGCATAGTTCCTGATAAAATAGTATACCTTGCACCAAATGAACGGACTACCAGAACCAGATTTACTACTGCTTGTTTTAAAATAGCATGGGATATTCTCTCACAGCCCTATACAGACAAAGGTCCAATCATCAAAAAATGCATCCTAACTTCATAGAAAAATGTCTAAATAAAAAACAATTACTGAACTGAAAAGTGAGAATAATTAGCGATAAAAATCATAGCCACTAAACGCTCTGATTTATTTATCAGGCCGGTAATTAATTAATAAGACTTTACTTTAATTCAAAACTGGCCCTCCTAAAATCAGCCACTGAACTTTCAGCAATCATTTCGACCTCACTCAAACTCAAGCGCCCCAAGACGCCTCCTCGACTTGATGAATTTATATTATTTAAACTGTAAAGAGTAAACGCAAGATTATTTGTACAGTATTAAAGTCATTTGGTTCGTTTTTTAACACCATTTCGAGTAAAACGAACCATGGTTCCAAAACATGGTTAGCAAAACGGAAAACGGCTAAATTCTCGGCGGACGTTCGAAACCATTGAAAAATTAAAATAAGCCAGTGAAAATCATCTAAATTTCTGCAAACGAAGTCAAACAACTGATTTTCGAAATAAAGAACTCATCAGGATGGATGAACAGTTGGAAAAAATCAGGCAAACAAGACATTAATTTTAAATCAAAATTATTCTCGGCGTACAGTAAAACTTAAGAAATTGTCACAACTTATTTCTCGTTACGATGATTTGTTACAAAAGTTCTTGTCTTCTTCTCGTCTTATTTGTACTGTCAGTCAAAGAACAGAAGTAAAAGGTTTATTGTTTAAGAAACGGGTTCCACAATTCGCACATCTATACGTTAAATTCAAGTACGAACAACGATTTATAAGGTGCACGAGTTATTTCGTTTGAGGTCGTCGGTGGGACATTGGGTAAGGTTGTAACACGGCTTCGGAATTCCAATCCTCAGACCGTGGTCTTTCAACGGACGTGCAAAAACTGCCTGCGGCGGAGAATGACCCGGTGCAAGCACACCTCAGTGCTGCGTTATATGGTCCGATAGCTCCTTTCGGCGGAGGTAGACTAGTTGCAAGCAAACCTCATTGCTGCGTCATATAGTCAAATAGCTCCTTCTTCCAACGGATTTCGAGTGCAAGGTCACTTCCACGTGAAACCTCACTCGTACGGGTTTATAACGGTGACCGTTGTCCATTGTGACCTAAATCCGACGTCGCGCGCTGCAACCTTACTCAACCCAAGTCCCACGAAACCTGAAAACAAATCCTAACTGCACGACATGAACTAAAACGACTCATTAACTAGAACTGAAAGCTAAATAGTAAACTATAGACAAAAATACTAACAACAAATTATGATAAGAAGACACAATCTTACTACAAATAACAAATAAAGTTTATACAATAATAATACTCAATAATAACACAGCGATTTATATAATAGTGACAAAATTTTCTAAAAAGATGAGCAAGTATGCGAAATGTAAACAAAAAAGAATGCGGCGAGTCGAGGTAAATTGTAAATAAAACTAAAAATCTATCTAAAAATCTAATCGGCCGCCTATATAATTGGGCTGAATTTTGAAAAATTTAACCTCATGTTCGAAAATCAATATATGAATTCAGATTACGACATCCATTGTCTCGGATGGGCGGCCATTTGTGTTTTCGATTAACAACATAAACTGTTTGCCAATAAGTATTGTTGGTTGATGGAATTTATTACTTGAACCTGAAATGTTTGGCATGGTAATAAAGTAGTTTGTTTTATGTACAAATTCAGCTAATTTTTCAACTCATTGTCCAGTTTATCATGAATTTTCCAACAAACATTCTAATGTACAATGATTTGGAATACGTGAAGGTGTATTTAGTCCCAAAAGAGACCTTCACCTATTTCAATTTCTTAGTTTTTAGGAGATATCATTTCGGAATTCATTTGCATTTACAACGGATTGATTCAACATGATTCTACAAAAATGGCGCCCAACAATAATTCTCATTATAAACCTGTTTACAATTGTTTACAATCAAAGTAAGTCATCATTATGATCTGAGTCACCGAGGAAAAGAAACAATAAGAGCTTGATACCTTGACAAGACATTTTGCTATTTGTTACCATGAATTTGACTTTTAATTGACATTGACCATCACCAACAGAAACTTTTGAACGTTTTTTTCCAGATGTGTGTCCGGATGGATGGGCAGTCAGTGAATCAAATCCAAAACAATGCTACACATTTGTATGGAAACTAATGGATAAATCAAGCTCAGAAAATTATTGCCCTGCAAATGTTGATAACCGTTCTCGTTTGGCAATACTGGAGACTGAATCAGATTGGGACTCCTTTTCGTCTCTATTGTAACGCATATCTAAAAACAAGACTATAGTGTCTTGTTCTTCTCATTCATCGAACCAACTAAAAATGTTATTTTAGGACGATGTGCTCCCAAGGGTTACCTTTCAGTTTTTATATATCCTTGAATTATAGCAATCAAACATCACAGCCTGGTCTTTATTGGGGCAATGGAAAGTTGTTAAATTATACACCGCAGATGACAGACGGCTTCACTACTTACCCCCCTGCTATTGCTCCCTCCTACCCATGCGCAATAGTAATGACAACTGGGACTAGCGTCCAATGGGTACTATGTACATGCGAAACAAATTACTTCGTTCTCTGCCAAATTATGTTGAGTAAGCGAAACTAAAGATTACAATAGATTTTAAAAGACAGTCCAATTCCTTTGATGATTTACAGGCGAGTCATTTGAACAAGTCAGCAACTCAACATGCAATACTAGCTCTGTTTGTAAGCTTACAATGATTTAGACTCACTGTAATTAGAACTTATAGTGTTACACTTTTTAACATTTTGAACTCTTTGCAGCAAATATACCAGCATCATCGATGTCGACGTTCGCCTCAACAATTTCAATCACAACTCTCGACGAAATAACTACATATGGTAACAAAACTTAATTTCTTTCACAAGTGGATCGTCATGACATTCTTTGATAAACCTTTTTCCACTCTCTTATTAGTTATCCAAAAACTGGCAGTAGAAACAATTGATTTAAATTTTTTAATGAAAGATGAAAAGTGTGACATGGTTACAATCTATTTTTGACACATTTCCATTTGCGCAAATCCTTTAAGATTAAGTTTAGTTACACTTTAGTACAAGTTACATACTTCAACTCCAGGTACCAAAATTATTGCTACGAATTGTTTTAGCTTAATCATCCATGAAATTCGATTTTAGGGCAAACAACTTCTTCAAGTAAACTTACAACTGCCGGTGCAACTGCAAGTTTCAATGCAGCCAGTTCTGCTACTGTCGTTACAAGTACAAGTGCACCTTCAAGTACAAGTACAACTTCAATGCAAACGACAGGTTCAAAAGTTATTGCAATGACATCAAATGAGAACAATTTAACTGCAAGTATTACCGCAACTGCAAGTATTACCGCAACTGCAAGTATTACCGCAACTGCAAGTATTACCGCAAAATATTCTGCAACGAGCGCAACAAGTGCCATTTCATCAGAAACTTCAACTTGGACACAGAAAATAGCAGAGACGCCAACTTTAAAACTCGCTAAAATAACTTCAAAAGAGTATAGCTCTACTGCAACTACAAACATTCTTTATCCTTCAACTCTAATTACATCACTAAGTCCTGATGAAGCAGCGACAAGTAACTTAAATATTATTTTGCATTTTGGTATCTTCAATTTTCAATGATAACTTTCCTCATGTAGATTCAACACCAGAATCAACTTCACCTACAACTCCTGCAACTACTGCAGCAATTTCCACTGAAACTGAGAATGATACGAGTACAACAAGTGCGAGTGGTATATCTGCTGCATCAACCACTAACTCTTCTGAAAAAGCAAGCATCAATTTTAGCATCACGTTAATGCTGTTTCTAATGATTACCTCGATTTAGTTGAATCCAATGTCTGTAAATCAGCAACTTGCGGCTAAAGTATTAAAAGCACTTGGTTGCACGTGGGTCATTGGTACATTAACAGCGTCATTGGTTGTATTGGAAATATTCCAGTAATGTTTAGTCTATTACAAAACGATTGAGTCTTGACATCGATGAAGTTATGAAATATTATCAACAGATCAATAGCATACGAACGATGGTTGCATTTTGGTGAAGAATTAGCACTGGTGGTCGCCCACCTTTTTATACTGCTGATGTCGTATAGAGTCGATGAGACAGTAACCTGTTCATATTTTTGTTTGTTTTCTGTTACATTGCATAATACTGCCAACATTTAGATTGCTTGCCGAATCAGTGCAATATGTCTGCAATTCTTTTACTTGGTGAGCTTTTCATGTTTTTTCTTGGAAGCCATGCAAACATACTTCATTTACACTCAAGTCATTTCAAATGGAAATATTTTATCGAAACGTTATACACTTGTTACTTGCGTCGGTAGCTGTTTACGCAAATTAAATACAAAAATTAGAAGTAATTTGATAACGTTTGCAGGTGTTCCACTGGTAATCACTGCTGCGACCAGTGCCTCAAATTTGAATGGACTAGCTTCAGACTTCGCTTGTTTTTTAAATTTGAACAGCAACGCTGCGTTCGGAACACTGGTTCCTGTTTTCGTTACCAGCATCATTACAGTCATTACCATTGAAGCCACCTTCATGGGACATTACCCAGTTCTACCGTGCACTTCAGAATCCCAGATGCATTCAGCGCAGTAAGTAAACATACAGGAAAGATAAAATCAACTGAAATCGTACTTTGGTCAACTGGATGAAAAAGAAGTTACTCGTATTTGATGCCATTTTGGATGCAATATCACGCGTTGTGTTACACTATAAACAGACGATGACACGCTTATACAACATAAGCGACTAATAGAATATCTTCTTTTTATTATTATTTAAGATAAAAAAATGATAGAAATTAGGGTAGAATAGAAATCTTGCTAACATGAAGTCTTCTTAGGTAGAGTAAGCTATGCAATCTAGCTGGGTCCAAGGATTTGTTGCTAAAATGTGGACGTGCTTAGATGAATGCAATAGGCTGCGCAACGAGCTATCGGATCTATGCACTGAACTACAGACAACATTCTCATTTATTTTATATGTACCTATTGTATACTGAATACTCGCTGGTTACTCTAACATATGATAATACTTTGTAGTGCCGCTCGAGGTTAACTGTAGTTGGGGTTGAATCAAATTCTAAGTTTATTAAATTGAGTCGAAATGAAGTTAAATAATTGAAATTTATTTGAAGTAAAACGCAACAAGACAAACATTCCATGAACTATTTACAAACGTCGGAGCAAACGACTTACAATCGAACGAACGAATAGAACTGCCACTGAAAGTTGAAGCA
>JAQGBA010001068.1:0-19257 GCA_034698125.1 Prionchulus punctatus | reverse complement strand
ATAAATTGATACTATAAAATAAATCTTTTAAATCAATTAATTTTCAAACACATCAGAGTGTCGCTGGACAGAGTGTCACCGGACAGTGTGTCGCCGGACAGTATGCCCGCCGGACAGAGTGTCCGCCGGACAGTGTGTCGCCGGACAGAGTGTCCACCGGACAGTGTGTCGCCGGACAGTGTCCATCGGACAGTGTGTCGCCGGACAGTGTGCACCGGACAGAGTGTCGCCGGACAGAGTGCACCGGACAGTATGTCGTCCTCCCGCCTTATTTCCTTGAGCCACTCAATTGGCCTCAATTACATAAGTGACCAATGGTCATTCACGAAACGTCTACAAGTGTTACTAGTGTTACAAGTTGTATCTGATTGCAGAAAATTAAACGTCTCATTGTCGATGGAAAACACATATAAATTTGAATCAACAACAATTTGGACGCATTTGAAACTGTTTTCTGCACGAAAAGTTTAATTCGAGGTTCATTTTCAGTGGAATACTGCTGGTCAAGAACGATTCAAAGCTGTTATGTCGAGCTACTACCGAGACACCGATGGTATCATCGTCGTGTACGACATACCTAATCAGGTAGAACAAAATAGCTACGCGAGGTTCTTTGCTTACCATCTTTTAACAAAAAAAAATTACTTGCTTTTCGAACTATAGACATCATTCAGTCACATTAAAAGTTGGATGCAAGAAATCGAAAAACGAGCCAAAAGTAATGTAAACGTTTTGCTTGTGTTCAACAAAACGATCGAATGGAAGAAAGGGAAGTTTACTTCGAATGCGGAAAAGTAAGTTATGGTTGTAAACAGGTGTTGATCAGTGGTAAACAGGCGTTGAGCAGCGGTAAACAGGAGTTGACTAGAGGTATACACCTGTTGACCGGTCTTAAACACATGTTGGTACCACTTGTTGTTGATGGTGAAGCGAAAATTTGATGACCAGGCGTGTAATGTTTTTGCTAAACTTGCTTTGACCAGTGTGAAACAGGTGTTGGTCGGTGGTAATCAAGTGTTGCAAAGTGGTAAATAGGTGTTAGTTACTTTTTCCCTTTTTAGAGTTACACCGAAGAACGTGGCACACCCTTTTTGGAGACATCTGCAAAAAATGCAATGAATGTCGAATTAGCAATTTATACAACGGCCAAAGACATAAAATATACGCCTTTTGAAAGAAAATAGTGAAAAAAGTCATTCCGTCCAATTGAAAAATGTTAAACCATCAGCCTCTTGTTGTTCGTATAGTGCCTAAAAACAGTTATCATTTATTTATTGTGCCCTTTTTGAGTTTGAAAGTATTCCATTATTTTTGGCAGCTGTACATTCATTGTGTCAGAAAGTTAAAATATATCTGTGAACAAACTTGTTTCGTGAAATAAAAGTTTGTGTATACAAACTGTAGTTAGTTCCATTTCTGTTTCAGACAGTAGCAAAATAGAAACATGTATGTTTTGTTTTTAATTTTTAACAGGTGTTATATGTTCTAAATATGTGTTGACCAACTGGTCAAGATGTTGACTTGTAGTAAGCATGCGTTGAACAGCGATAAACAAACGTTGTTGCCAGTATTACATTGAATAATAACATATTTTTCTAGCGAAATGACAATGTGTTTGATGTTTTTAAGTGGCATGTGGTTCAAAAAAACTTTTTTATTTTTTTAAAACATTAAAAAACAGGTTTCATTTATTTAAATCTTATTTTGAACTCTTTCGCGACGAAACGAGAATCATCGTCGAACGACAAAAGAAAAAAAAGAAAATCAAAAATATTTTTTTACGTTTTAAATTAAGAGTAAAAAAATTAACTCTAATTGATGAAACGTAAAACATACACTGAACCGAAACGACGAACACAGATTTTAATGCACAAAGCGATTTTTTTGCGTATGAAACAAAATTTCGATCCCGACGAAATGGTTTTGGGGTGGAAAGGAAAAACATACAAAAAAATTATGTATTAAGCGAGAGAAAATACAACGAACAGAATGCAAAGAATCGGTTACTAAATAAAAAAAAACGAGAAACGAAACGAAACGAAACGAAACGAAACGAAACGAAACTAAACGAAACGAAACGAAACGAAACGAAACGAAACGAAACGAAAAAAACAAATAAATATTTATGGTCGATCATGAATAATAATAATTATAGTTAATTATTCGAGAAAAATACGCCGAAACGAAAAAAACATGGAACAAAGCTTTTTACTGCAATTTTTAAAAAAAAATGTATATACGGGGTGGTTTTTTGCTTTTTTAACAGCAACCGGATTTCTGCAGTTGGACAGGCGCGTCAGGGATGCAACGATGATATTGAACGCCGGGCCCGGAACCGCCGTCTGGATCACCGGCGGGTCCCATGCGATTCTTCATTTCGGCGGCCATCGTCAAAAAGACCTGTTCGACATTCGTTGCGTTTTTAGCCAACGTTTCCAAAAATGGTATGTCCGATTGATCGGCGTATTCCTGTAGAAAAAAAACAAAACAAAAAAATTAACTGACTGAAGCAAGAAAGGGCAATCATTCACTTCTCAACTATAGTCCCTTCGAAACTATAGTTTCCTATAAACTGTAATCACATCCAAATCCAACTATTCTCTACAAACCTATAATCTCTTCTCAACTACAGTACATAAGCTCAATGAAAAACAAAAAATTTGACTTGCCTTCGCTGTTTCGTAAACGACAGCGCGTTTCGCCGACAAATCGCACTTATTTCCGACGAGCAATTTATTCACGTTGTCGCAAGCGTATCGTTCGATTTCTTGTAACCATTGTTTGACGTTATTGAACGATTCCTGAACGAAAAACAGTATGGATTCAATCTAGTGAGGTTCAAAGATAATTTCATAAACGCGTCATCACGATCTGTGATATCGTATACGACGATAATTCCGTGAGCCCCGCGATAATAACTGTTAGTAATTGTTCGAAAACGTTCTTGGCCAGCTGTGTCCCACTAAAAACAAAAAAGGTGACTAGCCATTAGACCTAATCTTAAACTAATTTAATAGGGCGAACGGTGTCTCACACTTACAATTTGCAATTTAATTGTTTTTCCGTCCACCTCTATGGTTCGAATTTTGAAATCAACTCCAATCGTGCTTATGTAACTGGCTGTGTACGTATCATCCTAAAAAAGTCGAATTTATCGTTTTAAAATCAATAAAACGGTAAAAAATTAAAATCAATAAAACTTACGGCGAACCTTAGCACAAGACACGATTTTCCTACACCTGCATCACCGATAAGCAACAATTTAAACAAATAACCGCTAAAAAATGGGAAAACAATGTTTAATTAATGGAACAACAAAAAAATCGACAAATATTCATTATCTTACTATTCGGGACTCATTACAGGAAAAAATTTTTGATTTTTTGAATATAAACAAAAATACGACTCTTTCCCTCGTGTAAAAGGCGAATTCTTGAGCGCTTTATACCGCAAGTCGTTTTCCGAGCACTTTTTCGCAAGTTTGACGAACTTGCCGGCGTCCTTCTCTTGCTAGCGCATTACCTGTCATTTTTTTACTATCTCAAAATTTCATCGTAATATTGCTAATACCTTTTTCGAACGAACAGCAACAGGAATGTGTGAACACTTATTGCGAAATAAATACGACAGACAAACAAAACAAATAAAGTGTATGAACAAGCGTAAAACATCGCCAAAACAGAAGATATGACCTAATTCCGTTTAACTGTTCGATTTCAGAGCTAGTCGAGCGATGTCAGTCGGCTGCCACAAATGAACTTGCCATTACTAAAAGTTGATTTTGAATCAAGATTTTGCGTTTGGCGAGCGCGCGCTAATTTGGTTTTTCGTGAATTTCGGCAGCATTTGTGGAGAAAGCCAGTGAAATCCACTTCGCTTGCCGTTGTCCAGGGAGTAAATGATGTAGCTTGGCTCTGAAGGAGGCTAGACAGCCCTGGGCTCGTGCCTGAAGCACCTGAAGGCGGTCACACATAGCATATCAAATTTTTACACACTCCAGCACAACAAGAAGCTTGAAAAAAGAGGATGAACTTTGACAACAGTTGCCTTACCTCATTTCCGTCCAGTACCAAAATGCTGACTGGATGGACGCAGATTAGTGTACCTGCTGCCAACCAGACACTGGCTCTTTCCAAATAGAAATGGAGTTGACGGTTTCTTTATATAAATTGTTCATCTATTTCGAAAGAAAATTTATAATTCTCTATTTATAGCGAACAACACACAACACTTCAAAATATAATCACCCCTTACGTTTTTTCGACAACCAATCAGGGCCTGATTTTGAGAAACTTTTTTTATAGTTTTATTTTAGCCAATAAGAAGAAATTAACATTTGTTAAGAAAAATTGATCATTGTTTACCATTTTTTCTGTTTTATGAAACTTTCTTGTCTCTACAACAAAGTAGCAAACAAAGTAGCAAACAAAGCAGCAAACCAGTGACTCTTTTTAGTTTCATCACATTGTTTCATACACATTTCCGAGTTACTACTAAAGTGTTCACGATACAGTATTGGGTCTTCACATCTGGCGATGTGCTTAGCCCATTGAGTTGCCATTGTTTCCCATTGGTATTGAGTCCTGGGTGTCACTGTTAAAGAGGAAATTAACACATCAAATGACATTGGCTCCAAAGTGCCAGCGATGCTAATTTTCTGCATTGCTATTTTTTGTATGCGTTGGCAGTTGGTTTGTAAACTTTCCACAGCACAGTATATCTATTAGGCTACAACTACCAATGGCAGTCAATGGGTGACATGGTTGTATTTTCTTCGAGAGACTTCCACTGATTAAAGAATCAACTTTTGGGAATTTTAAGTGTGTTTAGCGTGGAACAGCTGATTTTAGACATGCTTTATGATTGCTGATTAATGATATAGCATGTGATGTAAAGTCAGGAACTTCAAAAACAGCTAGCAGATTTTGTGCAACATTAATGCGTTCCAATATCAAAATACTGTGGGCGGCCAACAATTTAATGCGAAATGAAGTTCTAAAAACAATGCTGATGACGGTGTGCTTCTGTTATGCTTTTTACATTGTGATACATCATAATAAGCAATCTTTTCTTCCTTTTCATTGAAAAGCAATCCAACCGGCTTTTTACTGTTATGTATCATCTTTCGCCCTGGCCAAACCGTTTCTTGTATATCGTCGCTGTTTACGAGCCAAATTTTGAAACGGAAACTTCTACCATTTCATAAATATTTACAATATTTATTTATTGCTCAAACGTGACTAGCTAAGTCAACTTTTATCACCATCAAGCGAATCATGAACTATAGCCACGTAAGGCATAATTGTTTATGCAAGCTTATGATTCTATTTTTGGTCTTCAAAAAAATCGGTTACAACAAGTTTTCGGTCGTTATATTTATGATATAGGGCTGAATTCCACATGTGACGAAAACAAGAATACGCCGAGCACATATTGTGTCATAACCTTCCTCTCTTATCAGAAGAGCTTTTATCATACGTCTGTTTTTAACACGTCTCTCAATCTTTGTTTCTAAAGAACAAGTTTTGCAATATTGTGTAATGATTTTTGGCTATAGTGTTTGTGTTTTTCCAGGCGAATTATGTTAACACGGAAATAGTTCACAGTTCGCGAGCTAGTGCATGTTTAGTGCTCATTTTTTGGTCGGTTGATCATTGTTTACAGACTTGTTTTTTGCTCGTTAATACAATGACTAGTACTTCAGACGACTGGTAAAGAGAGCAAAAATTATTACGAAATCGAATGAAACTTTGATTATTGTTGTTTTCAGTGATTATTTATTGAAATTGATCGTCATCGGCGATGCCAACGTAGGAAAATCGAGTCTTGTTTTAAGATGTGTGGTAAGAAAGGAGAAACGTCAACCAATTATGAACCCAGCACTTGAAATTTGTTTTTTCTATTCGTTATCCAGTCAAGAACTTATCACGATGGATACTGAAGCACAATAATTGTGCTTAATTTAATTCACTTTTAATTGCTTAATTCACTCAATTATTGAGTGAAAAGTCAGTCATTGAAATATCCCTGGCATACCTGTGAGATGCTATTACACTTGATGTACTCTGCTGGAATTTTGCAGTATTTGGAGCTATTGCTGTCGGATGTAAAGCAGACTTTGAAAATACGTCAATCGGTTCACATTCAGTTAGTAGTCGTAACATCATGCATGGAAATGATCGTACAGTTTTTGTTTCTAAAAAGCTTAGTTTTTTAGTCTTCGATTATTCTTCAACTATTCTTGGTTTGTTTTCTCTCACGAAGAATCTAAATTGCTTCTATACTTCTTCCATGAGCCAAACTACAAATATTTTGTGTCTTTTATTTTGTTTCTTCAATCGGCTATATTTCGGCGATATACATATCCCAACTATAGTCGTCCTCAATCAACGTGTACCAATCGCTCCTCCGAAGACTCGTGAACCGGACGCTGGCTCCACGTTGGCCGAGAGCACGACCCGAGCGTATCCTCGCGACAGGTACATCAACTGTTATAGCCTACCCTAAAGTGGAGCCTCGAGCGCCCTAATAAATCGTGATCTAAATAATTAGTCTACTCAACTATAGTCCACTATAGTCAGTATTATTTTGGAACTCTAGGTACCCGTTGAGCAACTAACTTATCCAAAGGCTTTTTAGCTAAGTTAGGCTAAGTAACCCCGGTAGCTCCGGAAGGTAATATGGCTTGGTACAGATTATCCAAGTTTACAAGGTTGTACTTCATCGGCGAGTGATTGTTGGCGAGCAAAGAATTCCTCCGTAATGTTGTCGTGCCATTGCATAACTTGCAGCTCAATCGCCATTTGTCACTTAAATCCGATTTACTCGTCAAGTTCATTTCTAAATGGCATTCGTTGCATGAAGCAGCGTTGCAGAGAAGCTTGCGTTGTTGCAGGTATTTAATCAAATTGCCTGGTTGCAAACAAGCAGCAACAGCGATTTCGGAAATTACGACTTATTGATTCATCCGCATGATTGTTGCATCCGCGCGAGCCTCTGAAATTCATTGCAATTTATGGCGGGATTATTTTGTCCTGACAAATAATTACCTTTTTTACAAATAGATTTATTTAAAGATACGAGGGGTGATCAAAACGTTCGCGGCCTAAAGGGAGTCGAACCTGCATGAACTAAGTGTGCAACCATATAGCCCTACATCTTAACAGGAAACGTGCAAAATTTTATTCGATTCCTTTAATTAGTATTTGAGATATTAATTACGAATTGTGACAAAGTTTAGTAAAAATGAATTTCGAGAATATTGAATTTCGAGCTGTGATCAAATTTTTGCCAAAAGAAATGTTTCGCTGAATAATAGGATCGGCGGGTCGAGGTATTACAAATTGCGGCATCTATTGAGGTATCGTTTGGCACCATTGAAATCATTTTTCATGATCACCTTCATTTGCATAAAGTATTGGCAAGATGGGTACCACGAAATCTCAGCTCACTTGATCGGCTGTTCCGAGTGGAATATTGTTGAGAGCTTCTTGCTCAATATTGGAAAGTCAGAGATCAATTTTTATATTTGATAGTAATGGGGGATGAGACATGGTGTCATCACTGGGTACCAGAATCCAAACAAGAATCCATGCAGTGGATGCCTTCCGATTCACCACCGCAAAAAAATTTCGAGTTCGAAAATCAGCAGGAAAGGTTTTGGCGTCTGTATTTTAGGATACAGAAGGAATTTTGTTAATTGATTTTATTGGTGCAAAGGGTCGTATTACTGGTGATTATTATGCAAATTTGATGCAAAAGTTGCGTGATACAATTAAAGAAAAACTGTGACAAGAGTCAATTTCTCTTATTCATTTTATTTACATTTCTCATTTTTCAAATCCATTTTACTTTTCCCAAAATATAATTTAATCATCATTTCATATTCCTAAAATCAAATACTTTCTCAATACACAATTCCATATCCATTTTCTAATCTTTCAATCTTTTTCCCAATTTCTCATATATAAACATTCTCCCACTCCTGACGCATTTTCCGCCTATAAAACAAAGAGTAAGAATTAGCCGATTCAGTGGTCGCTTGGACCCACTCTGCTCGTTGTTATCCTGCTCGTTTGGAAAGATCCGTTCGTTCATTTGTTTAATAAAAACCATATCGTTAACTGTACCGAACTGAACCACACAACATCAGCGTCGCAGTAGGTTAAGACTCAGTTCCCTCACGCTCGACCCTCGCCCATCATATCCATCCGTCGCACTGCCACGTGCGGCGATTAGTCACAGGTTCCTCGAATAGGAGCGCTGTGACAAAACGATGTGGAAAGTTGACATCCGGAGTATTGCTTCTTGGTGACAATGCACCAGTACACAAGTCCCAAGTTGCACAGCGTGCTATTCGTGAATGTGGATTTGAACAATTGAATCGAATTGAATCCTGCCTATAGACCCGACCTAGCATCCAGTGATTATTATCTATTTCGAAATTTGAAAAAGCATTAAGCGGAAAAAGATTTGGCAGTGATTGTGAGGTTGAACCTGCTGTTATGGACTATTTTGCATCACTCTCAAAAGATTATTATTTACAAGGGTTAGAAATGTTAGAACATCGTTGGGAAAAAGGCATCGTTGTTGATGGAGGTTATGTTGAAAAATAAAAATGGTTTGAGTTATATATCTATATTGCATTATACTCAGGCAGCGAACTTATTGATCACCCCTCGTACGTAGTAGAAATATGGAGTCTTTGAAAGTTAGTTAGTACATTCTAACAGTCTGATTGTTTCCAAAATATAAACCTTGTTCAATGTAAAAAGTGTTACTTCTTCATATAACAAAACTGAAGCAGACAACTATGGTGCCTGATCCTCTTCCAACTTACAATATAATGCTACTAATCGGGGGACATAATTTGAAGAACATTGTATAGTGAACACATTTTTCCTGAAACGTTAATTGTGCCTCTGATGAATTTTTTTTCTGTTCATTCAATGAATACCTTTTGCTTATATGAACTGCTTTGCATCTTTGCATAAAACGTTCATGTTTTTTTGCAAATTCTTAACAATGATGAAAATTTCGAACAAAAAAGCTACAATTACGCACATTTAAGCGAACAGCAGTGACATTTTAAGGAAGAAAATATTTCCGACTGAAAAGGTAATATGAATCTGTCGCAAACTGTACACTACCTGTCTTTGCTATTAACTAGCATTTAACATGGTTTAGATTGCGAAATTCGTCCATTTTGGGAATGTTCTAGCAAATAGCCAACCTGAATTCGTGGCGAGCTCGCTGCTGACAGTAGTGTCTGCCATTTAGGGTGCCGAAGTTCGCATAAACATTCGGGTAACCTGCTCATGAAACTTTTCTCACAAACACATGCAACATGTAACAATAATTGTTGAAGGGTGAAACGAATTTGTACAATGCAGCTGGAAACATATTCGTTGTAAATATCGCCGGACCTGGCGCCAGGAAGATACAAGCTTTTACGAATTTCCTTGATGGATCTTTAAAAAAATTAGCAGCCGAAAAAATGTTACAACTGTTCGTCATCTCTGAATTCACGCGCGCCGGTCTTTTATGTGCACTAACTTCAAACGGCAACAGACTCGTTTGGGATGGTGACGAATTTGCACTCATTTCGGCAAATGCCATTTCATCTAACGACCGCGACTGGAAAGACTTTCGGTCCACGTTAACGAAACTGTTCTCCAGAGTCCCAATTCAGAAAGCATTCGCCGACAAAGTATCAGCATCGAAGAGTGCCACGTTTTCCAGCATTTGCCGATATATGCAGCCGCACCCATTCTTACATATGTTACCGAAGTTAGTGAATGTTAATGATGGATTGCTCCATCGGTTTATATTCATATCCGCAACTGCTCGTCATAGTGATGAATTCAAGTTTGCTGAACATGAAAGCGGTTAAATCAAACAATCCGACTTGGAAAGAATGTTTCGCTTCATAACATCATGAAAAAAAATCGACAAATGTACATTTTCGAAAAATCAGCCAATGATGAACTGCACGACATTCGGTGAGAGTCGAACGTCGAGCTCGACGATGATTATGCTGAAATCGAAGCTGCAGTTAGTTCGGGAGAACTTGAATGCGAATAGATGCCGAAATTGAAAAGAGAAAGCAAAGATTTGACAACACAATCAAATTATCATTATTAATTCAAATACTCGACCACTGCAGCTATTGCTGCATATTACGCCTCCCTCGCATTAGAGCCCTGTCAACCAGAAATGATGAGTTATTCGTCCAAAAATATGCAGCACAATATTCAGCGATTGTTTGATGTGCAAATATTAAATTTTCTTTGTTGCTTGATGGTAGAATTAATCCAGCATTTTTTGCAATAAGCATAAACTCATTTGAAATTTTCGGATAAGCAAAATCGATTGCTTTCGCCTGATGGAAAACTGACGAAAATTAGCATGAAGATCAGCACAAATGCTTTACATTGCGCCATGAACATTTGCAGCGCGACCCGATGGCAAACGGATGTTTGGCTAAATGCTACACTTCCCTAATCGGAACAAATGAAACCTTCAAAATCCGAACAGCTGCCGACTGACAAACAAATAATCGACACCATTTTCAGAACTCTGGGCAAATTCAATACAAGCGCGATGCTCCAAAAAAAGTTCGCAATTGTAGTGCACCAACAATTGCTGAAATTATGCAGAAATATGCTTCCTCTCGTTATTCAACCAGTGGCTACATTGGAATCGTTAAACGAGCCGACAAATGCAGTCAAAAATTACTGCGTCACTTTGAGCCTCCCTTTGCTTGGTGCTGACATTTTGGCGAATTGCGATTTAACTGTTGATTAATATGATGTTTGTCGGAATTTGACAGCATCAGCGGCGTTAGCAATAATTAAAAACTCGCATTCCGGGTGTGATGCCCTGGAACCGAAATTGGCTAGCAAAGAGCCGGACTGGACAGCGATCACATCCGAAAATGAAACGTCGCGTTGAAGACTTAACTTTTCATGTTGTTCCTGTCTGGCTATCTTTTCTCATTTTTGCTACCGTATGCAATTTTGAACTCTTGTCATTTATGTTCATTTTTGCCTTCATTTTTGCCCTAGAAAATAAAACTTACACAAAAAAAAGAACACATTGCAATTTCAGCAATACATCAATAATAGCGTCACGGACGACGTCGTTCTGTGCATGTTAATGTCTTAAACTCAGTAGAAACGCGTTCAAATACGAAACAGGAGAAAAGTTTGACCCGAGGGCTCGTTACGAACAAATTTCCTTCAGCATCATCTTAAACAGACCCAGGTCGGACAATATAGTAGGTTGCCAGGGTATGAAGAGAAAATGAGAAAAATTTTCAACATTAGATCGGAAGTAAATTCGCACGAGGACCCGTTTCATGACTTGCCGTAGTGCAAAAAGAGTTCCGCGAGGCACCTATAATGAAAGTTGTCCACCTTGACTGCATAATAAGATTTTGAAATTAATCTAGTTTTCGACTGGATACTATAGGTGACTGGACTATGGTTGCTGAAAAGTATGTTGACTATAGTTAAGTAACAGACCTTACTTGACGCTGAACTATTCTGTATTTGCCGTTGAACAACAATCTTAGCTGTCATCATTGCACATTTGTTTTAGATTAGCAAAAACACTTCTTCGATTTGTACCCACGCTAAACAAACATTTTAGAAAGATTTTGTTCTGCGACTTTTAAGCTGCCTTAGCGAGCAATATTCAAAAGGTCCCACGTCAGTTATGGAGAGGCATACTCGCCCGATAACATGTTTCATGACTTGCCAGAGTGCATGCAAAAGAAAATCTGCGATGGACCTGTAGTGATAGTAGTCCACTTGACTAAATTATAAGATTTGAAAATTGATCTAGTTTTGTGCTGGATACTATAGTTGAATGAACTACAGTTGCTGAAAGTATGTTGACTATAGTTCAATAGTAGACTTTACTTGAGGCAGATCTATAAGTGCAATTGAACAACAATTGTACCTGTCATCATTGAACTTGTATAAGGATTGGTGCGATCATAGTCCCCGAACAACTAGTTACTGAACAATGATGCTTAACAACTACAGTTATCAAATAGTTCAAATAAAGCGAGATAACAACCCTCAAAAACAAACAAGCCGTTTTTAAAATTTACAAACTTCGTATCCTTCAGCTGCATAAGAGTTATTCTCTTACATGCAACAAGTTGTTCAACTTTTCTATGCCAACTAAAAATATAGTTGGCAAAATGAAAGCTGAACTTTTTCAAGTGCTGAATGAAATTAAGACAAAATTTGTCGAATTACAAGTCGATCCTCAGTTGCTATATCCAAAACTGCAAGCTGAAAATCTTTTGACTGTGGACGAAGTTAATTTGATTGAAAATCGCGTGACAACTACACAGAGGATTGTGGTAAGAAAGTTTGAAAGATTCCATTAAATCTTGTCGTTAAATCTTGTCGCTCTTCTAAGGCTTGTTTTGCATTATTCTACGCCAAAACAGAAAACGTTTTCATTTCTTTGCAAAAACTTTGTCATGATAACAGTTACAGCGATTTGTTGGATTTGATTCAAAATAAATTAACAGAATCTGGAAACTACAACTTGATATGGAATTCTCCAGTTGAATTGGTCGCAAGCCACGCAACATTCTGTGAGAAACAAATATTATGCAATACAATTCTTTTTCTATTACCACAGCTTTTATGATTTTTTAGCTGACTCAACCATAAAAAATGTGCTTTGTCGCTTAAAAAGTCATTACGATGAAGATTTAGAAGCGATCGAAATCTACTGGAAAAACTTCGGGGTCTGTGGTATTCTAAGTATGGACACTTTTTACAATCACAATATTGTAATTTCCAACGAAAAAGATAAACGAATTGAAACCAAATTGGAAAGTTTCGGTGATATTTTTTCATGTGGCTACAAACGAATTATCATTACCGCTGATGCTGGATATGGAAAATCAACATTTGTACATGAGATGGCTCGATGCTGGGTCAAGGGAGATGGTAATTGGACGAAAAAGTTTACTTTTCTGTTTCTATTTCGCCTCGGTGAAGTTGATAAATGTCATTCAAAATCGTTGAAAAATTTAATGGCAAAATGTTTTATCCCTGAAGATTTATCCATGATCATGCAATGGTTAGGAGGATCTAATTTGGAAAAATCAATCTTTATATTCGATGGATTGGATGAACTGCGCTACGATTTCTGCGAGGATGTCGAAAAATTAATTTCTGGTCGAGGAATAATAAATCTAAGCCACGTGATTATTACATCCAGACCGTGTGAAAAACTTAAAAAACTTGATGAAATTTCGCGAAGACATCTTCGCATCGAACTAAAAGGATTTACTGAAAAAGGTGTCAATGAACAACTTGCAAAATTTAAAATTAATGTCATTGACAAAGGTTTGCTAAGCGTTTTACGTGTGCCATTGTTTAATACCATTTTTGGAATAACTCAAAATGAAAGTACAATTGGCTGTCAAAATATATGTGAAGCGATACAACAATTTGTCGATTTTGCTATCCATCGTTATCGCGATTCGAATCAAAATGTATTTGAGTTTTCCGATTACAATTTAATAATGGCACTGGGAAAAGCTGCACAGGATAAATTTGAATTTATTGAACCTATCGATTTTGCTTATCCGAAAATTTCAAATGAGTTTATGCTTATTGCAAAAAATGCTGGATTAATTCTACCATCAAGCAACAAAGAAAATTTAATATTTGCACATCAAACAATCGCTGAATATTGTGCTGCATATTTTTGGACAAATAACTCATCATTTCTGGTTGACAGGGCTCTAATGCGAGGGAGGCGTAATATGCTTGTACTGGCAAAACCCCCATATGGTGCTGTGAATTATAATGGGTCATTTTCACGTTTCTTAAGCTACTTAAGCTTGGATGATGAATATAAATTACCTATATGGAAAAATTTTGATGACTATGTGCCATGCTTTGATAACTACAACAATTTGCCAACACATTTTCACACTGGAGATCGTTTATGGTTTTCATCACATTCACTCGACGACCAATGCAAAATTATGGACAAAATTATCTTTAAATTTAATAAAGAATCCACAAAGTTCCATTTGTTTCAAGCACACATTGAAACGGGAAAATTGTTTCAAAATTTACAAAACATAAGAAAATTAATTTTAAACCGCTGTTCATTCAAAATGTGTCCAAAAGAATTTTTTACACAATATAACAACATTCAGGAGTTATCTTTTGATCACTGCACATTTAACAAATTTAATACAGAAAATGAAAGTCTGCTAGGCGACAGTGAGCCACGATTACTATTGAAAGAATTTCATATGTGCAACTGTGGTCAGTCAGGAGACAGCTTTTTATCCTTCGTACTTAGAAATTGCACCCACTTGAAAATATTTGGTTTTAAAACTAGCTCAGATTTGGAAACATTATCACAAGGTTGCAATGCCGAAAGTGACTGGATGATGAATTTTCAAAACAATCAACTCTTGCACAATTCACTGACAAGTCTTGACATTCATGATGATTCTAAAAATTCAAACTACAAGGGAATATTTAGCAATTTGAAACATTTGATTAACTTAAACATTTTATCACTTAACTTTCAACATGAACTAACATTGCTTGAAATTCATGCGTTGGACACTTCATTCGTCAGTGGATTGAACAGTTTATCTTCATTTAATTTCACAGTAAAATGTGCGATGGACAATATCCCAGAACTATTCAGACATATTACCGAAATTCCATGTTCAGTAAGCTTGAAAATTTCGACATCGCCTTTCACCAGCGAAACATTAAAATATTTATTCGACATATTCAGAAATGCCAAGTTAAAATCATTAAAACTTGACAACTATCAACAACTTTTTTATGATGTTAAAATATTCGATGCCATTGCAGAATGCAAAACGTTGCAGGAAATTGCTTTCGGAACGTTAAATAAGTCTGATGAAGCCAATTTCAAGTTGTTTAAAGAAGAAAATGAAAATAAAAATAAAAATCTAAGTGTTAATTTGGTGATTCCATTGAAGAGGCCATTTGAATTGAATTGTTTAAATTGAAAAAGTGTTATTTTTTATGAAAGAAAAATTAATTTTTTTATCAGCAGTTTGTAATAGCAAACTCTTTTTGATCTCGAATATTATGACTGACTGTAGATGAGAAGCGACTATAGTTTGAGAACTGGGACTATTTTACTCCGGCCAATCACCTGTAAAGAATTCTCACAAGCTAAAAACATGTGCTGACTAGACGTCTATCCATACAGAAACGTGTTGCGAGAGCTTATGCGATGGTTAAAGTGTAATACGAAATGTGTCTTATAAATTCACATTGCATACGCAGACCAAACTGAATAGTCTACTAGCCAGTGCTCTTTTTTATATTCGTTTCACGAAATCTAAATCGAAGCTTTTGCAAAAATGATGGTCAACTAGTGGTGTATGTATGTTTCTTAAATCTCTTCCCTAGCAAATTTTTAGCCTTTGCATTTACAACTTGCGAACTTTTAATTAACATGAGCTTTTCAAAACACAACCTAATTTAATTTATACTGGCATCACCCAAAGGTGGTATTGTGGAATATACTGAGTCATTTTCACACTTCTTAAGCTATTTAAGTTTGGGCTATAAAGAACCTTTACGGAAAGATATTGATGACTAATATTTGCACATCAAACAATCGCTGAATATTGTGCTGCATATTTTTGGACGAATAACTCATCATTTCTGGTTCAAAGGGCTCTAATGCGAGGGAGGCGTAATATGCTTGTACTGGCAAAACCCCCACATGGTGCTGTGGATTATATTGGGTCATTTTCACGTTTCTTAAGCTATGTAAGCTTGGACGATGAATATAAATTACCTTTATGGGAACATTTTGATGACTATGTGCCATGCTTTGATAACTATGACAATTTGCCAACACATTTTCACACTGGAGATCGTTTATGGTTTTCATCACATTCACTCGATGACCGATGCAAAATTATGAACAAAATTATCTTTATATTTAATGAAGAGCTCCATTTGACTAAAGCACATTTTGAAATTGGAAAATTGTTGCAAAATTTACAAAACATAAGAAAACTATCATTACACCACTGTTCATTCAAAATGTGTCCAAAAGAATTTTTTACACAATATAACATTGAGAAGTTATTTTTTGATCACTGCAGATTTAACGAATTTATTACAGAAAACGAAAGTCTGCTAGGCGACAGTGAACCACAATTACTGTTGAAAGAATTTCATATGTGGGACTGTGGTCTATCAGGAGACAGCTTTTTATCCTTCATACTCAAAAATTGCACCAAGTTAGAAATATTTTATTTCAGCATGGGCTGGGATTTGGAAACATTTTCGCAAGGTTGCAATGTCGAAAGTGAGTGGCTGAAGAATTTTCAAAACAATCAACTCTTACCCAATTCCCTGACTAGACTTGACATTCACGATTATTCTAACAATTCAAACTAAGAGGAAACATTTAGCACTTTGAAACATTTGATTTACTTAAACTTTTTATTTCTGAACTTGAAACATGAACTAACATCACTGGAAATTCCTGCGTTGGACACTTCATTCGAAAATGGATTGAAAAGTTTATCTTCATGTTATTTCATTGTAAAATGTGCGATGGACAATATCCCAGAACTTTTCAGACATTTTACCGAAATTTCATGTTTAGTAAGCTTGAAAATTTCGACATCACCTTTCACCAGTGAAACATTTAAATATTTAGTCGGACTATTCACGAACGCCAACTTAATATCGTTAAAACTTGACAGCTATCAACAACTTTTTCGTGATGTTAAAATATTTGATGCCATTGCAGAATGCAAAACGTTGCAAAAAATAGCTTTCAGAACGCTAAATAAATCTGATGAAGCCAATTTCAAGTTGTTTAAAGAAGAAAATAAAAACAAAAAAGAAAAGCTACATGTTGACTTTGTTGAATTTAATTGAAGAGGCAATTTGAATAAAAAGGGGAAACGTGTTACTTTTTATGATGAAAAACTAATTTTTTTATCTGCAGGAGCTTACTCCCCCAATGACCTGTAAGGAATGCGCGCAAGCTAAAAACATGCGCTAGCTAGTCGCCTATCTATCACGAAACGTTTTGCAAGACCTTCTGCAATGGTTTAAGTGTAATGCATACATAGACTGAACCGACGAGTCTACTAGCCAGACCATTTGTCTTTGGCCCACCATAATGAACAACTAAATTTGACGAACAATTGTAGCACAATTATAGTTGCTGAAAAGCTACAGTTACCTAACAAACTGTAGTCACTGTACTGTAGGAAACAGGTAATGAAGCTTGTGGTGACATGCAAAAAGCGATTGATCCGCAAGCATTTTTTGAGTAGTGTTGCAACACCCTCTGAAACTAACTGCTGGACTTGTACGACAGTATTATATGTAAAAATTTCCATCGTGACTTATGAGTATAGTGTGAGTATGGGAAGTCAGTACTGACATTCAACTATGTAATGCTAGCACTTCGATCGAATTTTGCAACCAAACGATACAAATGTGAAGCGGTCAACGATTGTCGCGTCGCATACTTTGACTGCAGAAACATGTACTACCAGTGCTTTTTTATATATTTGCTTCTCAAAATCTAATCGAAAACCTTTTGCTAACCTTTTGAAATGTTAGTCGGCTGGTGCTGCATTCATGCTTTTTTATTTCTTCCAGGGCAAATCCTTTAACCTTTGCATTTACAACTTGATAACTTATTCGAGCAATCGTCTTATACGTTTAGTGAACTATAATTGGCCAGTGGACTATAGTAACTCTCGCTCGCGTCTTATGAGCTCTTTAGTGCAATATACTTGCTACTCAACGTTGGCCAGTGGACTACAGTAAACTTAGACTATTGCGAAAAACGAAGTACAAAAGGATTAAACGAAACGTCGTAAAACGAAATAGAAACGAGTTCCGCTGAGGCACGAGCCAGGACGTATATTTTGTATAATAAATACTCATTCGGTATCTTTGAGAGGACGAGACGACCGACGAATCATCCGGGTTTTGTACAAAACCGACCAATCCCTAATTTTCAATTGAATCACATTTCGACAGTTTCGTGTTCATACAAGCACAAAAACGGCAAGAAAATAAAACTGTATTTGTAGCTTGAAAATCAAGTATAAAGTACTATTTCAGCAAAGATCACACTTTGACATCTCAAAACTAATTTCATGGACCTGTTTTTGATACAGAACAGAAGAAAACAATCAAGAAAAGTAGCCTGAAAAATTTGACGTTTCGTGTTTAATAATTACTCGCTAGCCTTTACTTTACTAGCCTAAATTATTTTGTTGGAAACATTGACATTGGGATGAACATTGAAAACCCAAACATCGAGAGATTGTTAGGTACTTTGAAATATTCCAATATGATGTGACATTATAAATTGTAGTCCCTGTACTGTAGGAATCAGGTAATGAAGCTTGTGGCGACATGCAAAATGCGATTGATACGCAAGCCCTTTTTGGTAGTACTGCAACACTCGTCTGCAACTAACACGTTCTCTCTGGTCGCGCATCTGGTCGCTGATCGAGTCTGCATAATCGCAATTGACCCACGTTCGCACGTTATTTTAATTCTAGTCAGGTATACATGAATTTGGTTGAAAATGAATCTGAATAGATACTGCTCATTCATATTTGCTCAAAATTTTACTAAAATTTCGCTAAAATTTCTTGTACGTATTATTCAATAGTATTTAAGTATTCACAAATTTGATCTCGAAGACTGGTTGCATTTTGTTGTTCCTGATCCGCAATTACAAATATTTGATGTGCTTCATCTCTTACATTCCTTCTTTCAATTCTAACCTGTTCCAATAAGCCATGCTCATCTTGAAGTGCCTCATCAAACCATTCATCTAAAACCGCTTGATTTTTATTTTTGCAATAGTTCTGCAAGCAACAGCAAGTTAATATCAAATCGGGCATTGCAGTAGCCTTCATGTCAATTTGCTTCCTTAGAATCCTGAACCGAACTTTAAGCCTTCCAAATGCTCTTTCCTCTTCCATCCTAGCTTTATTCAACAAGTAGTTATACTTTCTTTTTGCGGCAGTAATATGATCATTATCTGGGTAATCTTTCACGACTCACAGTATCAATGGATAAGCTGGGTCCAGGACCTGCACGGGCCTAAATTTCAGGCCCGTACCCGGCCCGCCAGACATACCCCCAAACCCGGAGCCCGGCCCGGCCCGTTTCAAGTTTGGTCAGGCCCGCCCGGCCCGGCCCGTCCCAAAAT
>JAQGBA010001067.1:0-19262 GCA_034698125.1 Prionchulus punctatus | reverse complement strand
TCAAACAACCTGCGTACCACCTATTGGATGGTCGCGTACCACTGGTGGTACGCGTACCACACTTTGAGAAACACTGCATTAGGTTCATTCGCTTCATTCGCTAAATGCTTATAGTATCTGTTCTATTTTGTCTCGCAACGTAATGTATTTGCAATGCAACGCAAAGCAAAGCAACGCAACACAATGCAACGCAATGCAACACAACACAATGCCCATATCGCAATGCAACATGTTTTGCGTTGCAATGTGTTATGTTGAATTGTGTAGCGTTCTAGTGTTGTGTGATGCATTGTTTGCATTGCAGGCGGTCAAATGTCCTGTTAACGAATTTTTTTCATTGTATTCAGCTATATTTCTTATTTGATAAAATTCTTCCAGTTAGAGGTTATTTTGACGTGCTAAGTCACAACTATGTATATTTATTTGGTGATAAAACTTCATTGAGACGTTCTGCTGTTCGTCGATGTTCTTTCTCTGTTTATGTTGGCCGCTGCCGTTTGCAACTAAAAAAAACAACTTGCGATAGCTTTCGACACCAACCGCCTAATTTCCACAGCGACTTCTCACTTGTTTTTGCACATCACGCGATTGTTCTTGCAAGTCAGCTGTGTCTTCGTGATTGATTCTCTGGTTGATTTTGTTGGCCACCACCGTCTTCAAGTATTCCTTCAGTTGTTCAGGATTTTCTTTCAGCATTTTGTAGAACATGTTCGCAACTTCGATCTTTTGCGATATCGTGCCGTGACTGCTACCGCCCTAAATTTACGCCGATGACCAATCCTCGACTTCTTTTCAAAAAGCAAAAGAATGGTTCTTACCCCTTCCGAGGCGTCCTCCTCAACTGCTGAATCTCCTCGAACTTTAGCAATGAGGCTCTTGGCCTTCTCCCACGCGGTCATCCAACTCGACGAATCTTCAGTTTCAGGGGTTCCCGTTTGAGTTTCTTCGGTAAATCGCTCGATCGGCGAATCCGTTTCAGTTACCGTGTTATCCTCATCGGTAGAAGTCCTTCGAGGAAGGCCATTAGACAATGCGATAAAACTAACAGATACAACCAAAAGCAGGAACAATTTAAAACCCATTGCGTAACAGCTAATAGCTAATAGATTTTCACTTGGAGGGAATTATGCTTCGAAAACAAAAACTTGAGTTCAGTCGCTGCGAAGTTTTGCTTGAAATTGTGATCCTTTAAACAGTTTTGTGTGTTGTTTATGATGATCAACTGTCGCAACTGTTGTTTGCGAGAAAACACTGCCTTCAGCAGGACAGCTGTTATTGAAAGCAAATTTCACGGGCGGATTAGTGAGCCTGTTTTAATGAAAGATGGGAAGGGAGGGGATAATTTCATTTACTAATTTATTCGATAGTAGTCAAGCGGGGAACCCTGGGTCGCAACATCTGATTGGTTCAAACCAACCACAAGTTACGCCCCTCGTACTTTAATTTCATGTAGATTGGTGTCTGCTGTTGTTCTGATCAATGGCTATAGTTTATAAGTGTCTATAGTTAGTTGGTTAGCAAGCACGAGATCAGCAAGCAATTCGACCTCTGAGACAAATGCGACTGACACCTCGCGCAAAGCTTCCGGTATCAATCCGAGGAACTCAGGCTGATGAAGTGACCACGCTAGCTAACACAACCCTCAGTACGCATGATACTTTCATGTATTATTGTAATAAAGTTACAAAAATCTTTTGTCACTCAAGTGTTGTAATGCATAGTAGTTGATGTGAAAATTCTTCTTTTTCTCCCAAGTGCGTCAACTACCTAGCTCCCTAGTTAGCACGGCGATCACAAGTTCCCAAGTTCCGTTAGGGTTTTTTGCTGGTTTTGACAGAAACAACTCCACGTTTCTCGCCTAATAAACGCCAAACCAATCATTTCATTCTTAAAAAAAATTGTATATGTAACCATTTTTTTAATAATTGGTATTCACCTCAAACCAATCTCCAACAAGTAAAAATTTTTATCGCCAAATTGGTTTATCCAAATTATAAACATTCGCATTTAAATTAAAAGGTTATCGTGTTGATTATTTTCCTCTTGTTACTATGCTTTAAATAGTTTTTATTTCTTCGCCATCGGTATTCAATTTGGGTTTCTTTCATTTGTTATAATTCATTTTGCCATTTTCAAATCAACTCTGTTCCTTTTATAATGCGATTTTTTGTAAACTTAGAAAGCCAACCAAGGAGTTTTGCACTGTGATATTTTTTTGGATCACAATCTATTTTATTCTTTTTTTTCGACATTTTATGCTTTTATAACAATTTCGCAACCATTTTCGTTTTTCCGTAGCACCCTCTTAGTAACTATATTATAATTTCATTCGGACAATTGTTCATTACTTATAATATTTCAAGATATTAAAAAAATTGCTTTATTGTACATAAAATAGAAAGCTACTAATTCTTATTTTTAAATTCCTGTTTTTCCTGTTTTTCATCAAACTATTTATTTGTTCTGTGCTGTTGTTGTTTGTTTTTCTTTTTTCAGTCGCTAGAGTCGGCTCAGAATGTTTCCATCATGATTGTTTTATTTCAACTTGTTAGTTCAATAAACTTCAAATCTCACTATTTCCGAGTGCCACGCAATTAAGCTACTTTGCATAATGTTCTGGTTGTTCTGTAATACTATATTTGATCAAGCGTATACATAAGCCTGATCTTAGATGAGCAGTGTTAATAGTTGAGTCTACAGTTTATCACTGACGATAATTGATCAGTGTCTATAGTTAATCAGTGACTTAGTTGATCAGTGGAAACTGATCATTAACTATTTTGGTCGGTGTCTGAATTTTATCAGTGCAGTTAGTTGATCAGTTGCAATAGTTGCATCAAGGGTTGATCAGTGACTATAGTTGATCAGCCACTATAATTGATCAGGACCTATAGAGTTGTTCACTGCCAATCTTTGATTAGTGACTATATCTGATATGTGTCTACTGTGGATCAGTCATTATAATTGATCAGTGACTGTTGATGTTCAGCGGACTATAGTTGTTGAACAGCTATCGTGTGCATAGTTTAACTATAGTGGAGATTTATTGAAAGATTTTAGCTGAAACCAATAAAAATTATGTTTCAATGCGAAATATAAATAAATCAACCTTCGCTCCTCGCGGAACGAGGAGCGAAATGATTACTCAGGCGTATCGACAAAAACCATAAATGCTCAATCCCGCACGCGCGGGACCATTCCACGGTGGACCATTACAAATGACGTTGAAACATAATGCCTCCCGGTTTAAAGCAAAGACGAGAGAGAGGCTGAGTGAGAGAGAAAGCTGGAACTATAGACGATGGAGGGACGGAGGGAAAATGAGGAAAATCAATGTCGGAACGGAACATAATATATTTTTATTCGATGCTCGGGATTGAACTATAGTTATCCTGGCCAGAGAACTATAGACGAGCAAAAATTCCCGTATCGTTCATTCCTAGACTAATATTCGGTTCGCTCTGCTGTTTTTCGGGATCAATTTTGAAAGTTTTTTTTTTCTACAACGTATCTTCATTAGTCCGCTTTGCGCGCAGAGGCGGCGAAAAACTTTCACCGGTTGAGAAGAAGTAGCGTTTCAAAAAAAAAACAAAATAGAAACCGGTCGCATACGCGAAAACGAGTCTAGATTTTCGACGAATCCGTCAATTTCGTGTTTCACTCGAGAAATAAAAATTTTCGACACCTCTCACGCGTTTGATTCACCGATTTTTCGATGCGACAATAAAGTTGAACGCTTAAAACGTGAAAATTATGGGTTTGGAATTTTTAACACTGCACCAACAGTCCGTGGACCACGGCGCCGGCGGTCCCGGTCAAGGGTCGGACCAGGCGGACATAGGGGATCGGAAGAAATCCAACATCAGATTGGCGGTGGCTCTGATATTTTTCTTGTTTTATTTGGCCATTGGCGCGGCCATATTCAGCGCCATCGAAGCCCCCCAGGAGGATAAGTCGGCGAGGGCACTGAGAAATTATTTGACTTCGTTCAAAGAGGATCACGAATGCATAAGTGGTAAGCGTGCGTCGCTATAGTTGCCCTATAGTTAATCTAGTACTATAGTCGATATTGGACTATAGTTGCTCGAGAACTATAGTTGCCTACTTCACGAGCTGTATGTCTCCATGGGTTTTGAGGACTAAATTCGAAATAATTAGTGAAAGTGATCTATTTCATTCTGCTCTATAGTTCCCTCCTATTCCAATCTGTATTTGCTCACGACGAACCACTTTTGTGACGCATGCGACTCGCGTGACAGCTGCTTTCTTGTTCGTGCCGTACGTTTTGTATCCATATTTTTGGATTCATACGCAAAGTTGCGTTCGTGAAAATAGTTGATGGGAAAAAGTTACACATGACATTTTTGCTGTATAAATTTTACTTGAAAAGTGAAACGAAAATGTGAAAGGTTTTTCTCAACGACTAGAATACTTTTAATACACAAAACCTTTCACGGCTAGACGTTTAATGAGCACATTTAGAATCCATTACACAATGCATATGTATCCATGGATAGTCCGCCTAAAATGTGTTTTTTTTCATTGAGTCGACTCTGATTAGAATGCCAGTAATATAAAAAATTATTTTCATTAATGTGTTTATTAACTAGCGACTTTGAACTTGAATTAACTTTGACGTAGTTTATTTAGCTAAACAAACTCTCCTTTGCCAAGAGATTTAAATCCCAAGTTTTTTATGTTTCAGCGAAAGAACTTGAGAATTTAATGACAAAGGTAATCGAAGCAGCTCAGAAAGGCATCTTAGCAACGAGAAATGTAACATTCGATAACAACTGGGGATTCGGCCAAGCGTTTTTCTTTTCCGGGACGTTGGTCACAACAGTCGGTAAGCTGCTCAGGGAGTTCATGAATGATGCAAATAGGTTTAGAAGTGCACAAAAAACGGGTGAAAATAAGAACAGCTAGACGAACAAATGACTGAACGAATAAATCAACGAATGTATGATCATGCAACACAACGCAATGCAACGCTACACAACACAATGCAATGAAACATAACAACACAACAATGCAACTCAACGCAAAGCAATGCAAAGCAACACAATGCAACACAACGTATCATTTCGCAACGCATCACAATGCAACACAACGCAACACAACTTAATGCAATGCAGCTCATCACATCACAATGCAAACACCAAAAAAACACTACGCAACACCAGCCAATGCATGGCCAACGCACAGTTCAATGCAAGCAACGCATCACATCGCAACACAAAGCAGTCAACGCAATGCAACGCAACCTAACGCGCCGCATACAACACAACAAAATAAGTCGCGAACTAAATTACTAACCTAATATAGAGCGAAATGCACCGACAGTTTTGATTAAGGTTATGGTCACGTATCTCCTGTTAGTCAACCTGGCAAAGCTTTCACTATAATCTACTGCATCGTCGGCATTCCGATGTTTTTGATACTGTTAACCGGATTCGTCGAAAGATTGAAATACCCGTCGGTGTGGTTCCTCGGCAAATTGAATTCTCGCATGGGTCACTTGTATCGGCCCAATCAGATTCAATTGGTTCACTTGAGCGTGCTATTCGGTTTATTAGTCGTATTCATGTTCTTGGTGCCAGCGTTAATTTTCATGGGCCTGGAACGGAGTTGGACATTCTTGGACGCTTTTTATTATTGTTTCATTTCGTTGACGACGATCGGACTCGGCGACTACATTCCCGGCGATCAAGCCGATCAGACGAATAGAGCAATTTATAAAATTTTCACCACAGGTAATCATCAAAATGTGACTGAATGACCACTGGCTACATCGCTTATCAGTCGTAATTTTTCCTTATCACTGTCAGGCTATCTGATGATCGGCATCCTGTGCATGATGCTATTTTTGGCCGCCGTCTACGATATTCCGATGTTCAACGTCAGTTACTTGTTTCTTCTACCGAATCCTTCATCCGCGGAGCGAGCACGACTTGCTGACCGGGTAAAATTGGGCAGTGATATGTGATATGATATCAGGACCATGCAAAAGTAATTAGCATCGTTTTAATTTTAGAATGCCCCCGGTCCTAAATACGTTAGGCAGCTTGACGACCCTGATTCCCATGTATCGCCGAGCAGCACTGTGAGCCAGGTGGCTACGGAAGATAGTTATCAATACCACTGATAGTGTTATCATATCAGATCCTATTTATTTGATTTCGTTATCGGTTAATATTAATGTTACAAAAATTAAATTATTGCAAAAATACGAGAACAATTTTTTCAACCCGACCACTTGCTACGAGGTCAATTTTCGCCACTGAATATTTTTAAACTGTTTTTTTTATGTTCTTCGCCTACTGTGTGCTTTAATGTACCTGCATCGCGTTACGTGTGTTCGCGCGTGTTATATTTTGTTTTTGAGAGCTTTTACTACAGTATTAAAATAAAGATATCGATGACCTAACATTATCGATTTTAATCATTGTTATCATCGATATATCCAATATAAAAATCTTTTAGTTTCTTCTTAATGAACGTTTTCGAAAACGAATGTCCATTTTGCATTTCGATCGCCATCGTTGCATCCTTGCCTGCGTATCGTAAAAGTGCCTTCCCTCCGGGGTGATCGCACAAATATTTTGTCATATCATACACCTTAACAAGCAAATTTTCAATTCCGGATTTAGATAGAATCAAACTTATAATACCTTTCCTTCGACAATAATCCAACACGAATCTTCGGTGGAATGTTTCTGGACTTCGTCTTCCGTATATTTACGAAACTCCATAGTTTTGCAAACTGGATAAAAATTTTGCGAAGAAATAGATTTTTCACGGGATCCATGTGAAGGGAGTGTTTCTAATTTAACATTAATTAAGTTGATACATTGTTGTTGCCATGGAACCGGCTCATGTTATTCGAGACGTTGCATGTGTTTCCAATAACTCATTCGCTCAGAGAATTAATTGTTGTTTAATATGGAAATGCGGTTGCTGGTTGAAGTTTATAGTTAGAATGGAAAACTGGTAAAAAACTTTACTCTCTACTGGGATTCGAACTCAGACGCATTGATTGAAAGGCGAGCGAACTATCACTGTTCTGCGCAACTTTCCACTCAGGGGCGGACCCAGGGGGGGGCTATCCAGGCTCGAGCCCCCCCCCCCTTCCAAACCTGACGAATGTGCTCTAAAAAACCATGATACCCCCTACCTTGGAAAAATCGAAACATCTTTTGATATTTTCTGTATTAAATAAAATTAGTTATTTTAGTAAAATTTTCCTTGAACACACAAAACATTTGATTGAGTAACATTTTTTATGCGATTTTACATCAATAACGAATGCACTGAATATTGTTAAAGTTTACACTGAACTTTTCTATGCATCTTTTTGATGTTTTACACCGAACGTTTTTCGGCTGACAGCTTTTCGCTAAGTTGTTCACGTTTTTGACTAACACCTTAAACATGTCAAAACGAAATAGTAATAATTTGTACAATTATTTTTCGCGGAAAGTCCAGCGAACTTCTGTTCCAACAACTGAAGAAAATTGTTTATCTGCTGGACAAACCGAAGGGAGAGAATCACTGCTAACTGATTATTCGTCGCCCATCGAGTGTACAGTGGCTATGATTTCTCAAAATGATGATGAAGAAAGAGAAGAGTTTAGAGAGCAAAATATGAATCCAGCTATTATTTCAAGCGCCAGCATGCCAACGGATATCGCTTCATTCATTATTAACGTTCCCAGTCTGACGCAGAAGTGATAAATATTTTGAAGAACTGTTGGATGCCCGAAAAATCTTATTCGTTCCCGAAAGATATCAACAAACGAACATTTCAAATGCAATGGTTGGATACCTTTACTTGGCTGAAATAGAGTAAAAAAGAGGAAGGAGGGTTTTGTATTTACTGCGTGCCTTTTGCAAAATGTATTCAACAAAACAATGCCGTTGGATGGCCTGGTCACAGAGCCGCTAAACAATATGAAGTAAATTAATGAGTGAATTGTGCCATTTTAACATAATCATTATAGTTTTGTTCGAACTAACTATTCAGATCGCCAAAGAATTATTGCATAAACACGATAAGCAATCAATCACGCAGCTTGCAAAGAAAGAGCAAAAAATTTTATTCAAATGACAGAAAGTGGCAAAACGATTTCGGTTCACTTGGCGAAACTCAGTGAACAAACAGTGAAAGCGAATCGAGAAGTGTAATTAATTAAAACTTGTATAACTATTACTGTACCTTTTAGGATCTTTTTTAATCACTCTTAATTGCTTTATATAGTTTGAAATCGATAATTGAAACAGTTATTTATGTGGACGCTAAAACTTGGCATTAAGGGGTCATTGCAATTGTGGAAAGTTTGAAGAAACTTCCGAAGATAATGATGAAAACTTTCGAACGTTATTACGATTCCAAGCATACGAATGTAACAATATTTTGAAAAGGCATTTGGAAAACGCTACGAAAAAACGCGAATTATTTATCAAAACGAATTCAAAATGAGCTAATATCTATTTGCGGCTCACAAATTCAAGTATAACGTTTTATTTCAATAAGTTGTCATTCACTAATTAACAAATAAACATTATTTCAGAATCAAATAGTTGAAAGAGCAAATAGAGCTCGATGCTTCGCCATATTGGCTGACAAAGCGACTGACGTCTTAAAGGCTGAAATTCTGAGCATTTCTGTTCGCTTTGTCGAAATTGTAAGAAATTTCTTTCAGTGTTGTTGAGAAAAAAATTTGTTTTTTTAATTTGAGAACAAACTCTTCAAGTATTTCCTCGGCTTTCAACATTTGACCAGTCAAAACGCCGAATGCATTGTTGACACTTTATTGGTGCTTTTGAGAAGCGTTGGGTTAAATTTAGAATTTTTATGAGATCCAGGATACAATGGAGCTGCAACAATGTCTGGTAGGCTTGTATGTTAGGAAATGAGAATTAATTGAGACAATAATAAATTTAGGTTTAATATCTGGCATGCAAACCCGAATTCGCAAGTTTTATCCATTAGCAATGTACATACATTGTGCTACACATACATTGAGTCTTGCATTGTGCAAAGCTGACATCTCATTTGCTGTCAGCACTGTAAAAGACATTACATTCTTCATTCATAACTCGGCTAAGTTTTTGGAAAGTCTCAAGCAAAAAGTAGAAGCTGATTCAAAGCTGGCTGGTACGGAAATAGGACATTAATACTAATTTGCAAAACAAGTTATTAATGTTTACAAAATAATAAGATGTACGGTATTATTGTATTCTGGTATATTTTACGATCAGTGGAAAAACATGCTGCCATTCAACATTTCATAGATCTGCTTGTTCCACTTTATGCGATGTTAATACATACACTTCTCTAATGAGAGATTCAGCCACCCAAAAAGTATTAAGTTACTTCCAAATTTGTACAAGTAACCGAAAATTGAAACTTTTCTAGGCGAGAAATTTCGTGATATCAATCAGTTCGATTTTCTTTTCGCATTGCTTGTTTTGTACGAATTTTCGTACGACTTGTCAGTGATTTCTTCGAACTTACAAGCTGTTTCCGTTGATGTAATCGAATGTTTATGAAGAATTCATACTTTAAAAAAAAGTTGGAAGATTATGAATCAAACACTCGAGTCCTCAATAAAGTTTATGACTCCATGCAACTTAGTATTTGAATTTGACTCATTGCAACAATTATTATATTTTACTGAAACAACATTTTTTTTACAAAACATGACGATATCTGCAAGTCATTTATCATCGTGCTGTATGATACCACTAAATTCAAATCAGCCCGAGAGTTCTAACGCTGCAGCGTTTACAGACCATACTTGGTCGAATTATGCAAACAATTGGAAGAACGTTTACAGTGAACAGGCATCTGTTGTTGGTTCTCTCCAAAAGTTCATTCCCTCCTTTTTTGGTAGATAGCAACCAGTATTACATTCTTCATTCATAACAAGTAAAAGTTTTTGGAAGTCTCAAGTAAATGACCTATTTTACTTTTCCATACTTTTACTAAGATTTATTCATTCCAGATGACAATTTACCATCAATAAACGAATCATTCAAATTGTTCATTGCGCTGACTCTGGAATGCTCGCTGGTATCATTTTTGCATGAGTTTCAATCGTGGAAGGATTATTTTCGGCCAGAGGAAGCGAAAAAGATCAACAATGCAATAGAAACCTTGGAAAAATGTCAAAAATCGTTCAAGCCGAATATACACAAAATTTTAACAATGAGTGAAAAAGTTGCAACAAGATTTCTCTTGCAAATTCAAGTAATTTTGTTTAGATTTTATCGACATTGCCCGTTTCAACTGCAAGAAGTTTTTCGATGATGAGGATACTGAAGATGTTTTTGCGTGCATCAATGAATGAAGAACGACTGACAGGACTGGCATTAATGAACGTTCATCGCGAAATTCCATTGATGTTGAAAAGGTATTGAATGAGTTTAAAACAAAACAGCGTCGCATTGATTTATAAATAAAAATTAGCGCCATCTCAGACCAAAAGCCGTGAACAATAAGAAAAATACTGGTCACAAAAAATATTGACTCCCCTCTAAAAAATTCCTGCGACCGCCCCTGCCACTAACTTCATCTAAAAACAAATCGTAACTGATGTTTTTTAATAAAAATGTACACTTTTATTTCAAAGCATCAAACTAAAACAAAATAATGGCAAAAATTAAATCAACATACAAAAAGATTTTCCAGCAATGTGACCAATAGGCAGTCTTACAATAACAGGCACAAGCCAACAAACGTAATACGGTAACAAAGTACAGTCAGCACACGCAAGTACAACAAAATATTCTTTAAACAATGTTTATGTACAATAACCTAACCAATAATAATAATAAAACTTGGAAAGAATGTTTTGCACGGGTAAGAAATTTTGTTTTTTGGAATAATATTTTTTAGACTGAGGTAACATTTCCTCGGCCCGACCCGGGACTACTGTTTTGACTGACGTCATCGACAACTCGCACTCGCAAGTTGGCATTATAATCATCAGCTGCTGGATCTTTCTTCTGATACTCAGGAGCTGGAACGTTATATGTTGTAAAACCATTGGGCCTCGACGTGACGATCATAGTTGATGGTTGCGGGATGTCATCAACAGGTTTTTTAGGTATAGGTCTGAAAAATACGTTATTTTGAGCTTGTTGCTAGGGAAATGTTGACAATTGCCACGGCAACAGTAAACTATTGCCATGACAAGGGTCAATAATTACCATGGAAACAATAAAAATACCATAGCAACCGCAATAAACTAGAATCTACTTACTCTCCTGTTTTGTATTTTTCATTCTTCTCTCTTCTGGCTTTGCTGAAACAGAAGCAGCAAGCAAATAGTGCTGCCAAAAATGCGATTGCAAGTAAAATTCCAAATACGACGGAGACAATTCGAAGTGTATTTTCCAATGATCTGGCTGAAAAGCAAATGTAAGTATTTTTTCTCTAGTTAAAACAATCAGACAGTGATGTTCAATTACATCTGCACCATGGTTGCCAGCCTTTATTCCACTGGCCGTCTCTGCATTGATAGGCAGCGTCTCCTTTGAGCCAACCATTTTGATAACATTGGAACAAAACATTGTCACCACCCAAATAACCGCCTCGAGCTGGTTCGATATAGAGATACTCAGGGTACTGGATGTTTATGGCAGCACAAGAATTCCCTAACAGCGAGAATTAACTATTAATTAATTAACAAGTCGCAACAAGCCATTGAAAAGTTGTCGACTTACTAGCAGCGTACAGCTCCGTTCGGAGACCTTTGCCAGTGCCTTGTTCGGATTGTTCGAGTTGAGCTAAGATTTTCTGCTGAAGGAAGAAGTAGTCGTACAAGCACCATTTTTCACCGAGGCAAGTGGGTATGAGATCTTTCATCATTTGTGGCGGCGGGCAGTTGTACATGCTCGGATTCTGTTCGCAAAATTGGATACGCTGCAATGCATCGTTGTCGTACTGCGGGTAGAATGGGTCGGATTCTTCCATCTCAGGAGCTGGTTTGTAAATTGGATTCAACAATGCAGACTCCGGCCACTCCTTGTGCTCGGCTTTCATCAATGTGAACAGATTCTGAAACTGCACATTATCCACAATCCCTAAAAATTAACGACATCTGGTAAAACTGGCTGAATCCGAATCTGAGTAATAAAACTATGACTGAATCTGGATATTGTCAGGTTCGAACCTGAATTTAGAGATGACTTACATGTTTTAGCCCATTGAGATGCTTGCTGGTCATTGGTGTAACCGCCGGTCGGCATGTTTGTTTTCGGATCGCAGAATTCGTCTTGCGTGTTGTTACTGTACGTTCCGACTAATCCTTCCACAGCGTGGTACCAGTCGATCTGATTGTTAATTGGATCAGGCCGCTAAAACAAACATTTCTCCTTTAAGGTCGCTGGCTACAGCAGCAAACATGCACAATGTCTTACGATGAAATATTCCGACGGTATCGACACGGTAACATCGAGAATTCCGAATGATTCTTCGAAGGTTTGCTGTTGATAAATATGATAAGCGTAGCTTTCTCGGATCCTCAATCCGATTCGAGACCTAATCAGCGATATGTAGACTTCGGATTGTCCTTCCATTACATCATTGATGTACATCGTGAAGCCTGGATGAAAAGAAAAATCGAAATTTTACTATTGCGCAATAACAGGGCTAGACAGGTTCCCTCCTGTAGATAGCACACGAATCTGATTTTGCAAGTTACCTTCGAATCTTTGCATCTTCATCGTATCGAAGTATCGGATTTCATCATTGACCAATACGTTAGTACGGTATTTCATTCGCCGCGTATCTTTTCGGCACATCACAACAACGCGATCGGCGCCGTCTTCTTGCACAGCAACCCCGGTAACAACGCTGGCGTTGACAGGTTGCATGAGTTCATATTGGTAAGTGTTTCTGTGACCTGCAATGATTTGATATAGGTCACTATAGTTGAGGAGATTAGGTCAGGCGGGCAATGGCTTACTGAAATCGACGAATCTGTTCGGATATCGTTCCATTCGGATCTCGATCAAAACAGCCGGTGTCGGGTTCTTGGAGTTGGTCAGCGCGTTCTTGTGCAGGTAAACGTACGTGCCATTGCCTTCAAAGGTATACTGCACGTTGTCGAACGTGGTAAAATGTCCAGCTCCATAAACCGATGCTGAAAATTAAATTTTCTATCGTTAGCGTCCTACTGCAGTCATCGTAAACAGTCAACTATAGTTCTTACATATTCCTGCTGGACGGTACTCTTGACAACCGCTGCTGGGTCTGCGCCAGTAGAAGAACTGGCAATGGTTTTGAGCCCATTTGCAACAAAAGTAATACGGCATTACGTCGTGAAAGTAGTTGGATAAAGTTGGAGCCTATTGAAAAAAGAGTGATTCGAAAATATGCCCCGTCTTCGTAAAGTCCAAGCCAAACATACCTCATATTGTTTGTAATAAGTGTAGGTTCCAAGTTCGTAAGCTCTCTGAGGAAATCCAGGATTATACGGCAACGGATCTCGATCGGCGCCTTTGACTATATCCGGCTGTACCGACGCGTAAGTAGTTTGCATGAGATATCCGGATGCGTCGTAACAGCAGACTTGGCCGTAGTGAGTAGCGAAGTTGCTTGAAAGAGAGCAAATTTATTACGACACTTGTATGGATAAAAGATATTTCCCTCCATTACCTGATAACATTCTCCGCAGACAGGAAGCACTCCTTGGCGCCGATGAAGGTATCGCAACCAACTTGTCTGAACCTCTGCGAACACCGCGGATGAGGCATGAACCTGCCCATGTCCGCGTAAGCCTGGTTCAACGTACACGGGCAAGATGCGTTGGTCTCAGTGTCTTGAATGAAATTCCATTGCGTACCTTCCTCTTCGAACCAGTTGATGCACGCCTTCTGGGCGATGTTGGCTATGTAGTTCCGTTGGTCCTCGGGGTTCTGAGTCTGCGAGCCCGATGTGCCCAGCCATAGCCATTGAAGCGGTACCGGCGGTGACCATATCCTGCAAAATTCCGATACGTTACGCTTTCCAGCCGAAATGCTGTACCATCCATCAGGAGACATACCCTTGGCCCATTTGAGCCGGACTCAAGTTGCTCGACCCACCGGTCACCGGCACGCCGAGTTTCAACACGCCGAAACTATAGCCCCACATTGCCGATTGACCATTGCCGACCCATTGCGGATTCAGCGGCACGGTGATTTGATACGAGTTTTGTACCATGGTACCCGGAGCCAGCAGCGGGTTGGTAATCGAGTTCTGGACGGCGGCGATCACGCACAGGGGAGTTAGCGTGTTGGTATATTTTTGAGACGTTGGATCATTGCTTTCTCGATAGCCATATAGCGTGAGTTCCAACGTGCTGATAATTTGCCCGTTCATATCCGTGAAATTGCCCGGATACCATCGAACGGTGAGCGTCCTAGGAGGAGGGTTCTTGAACCAATCGGCTATGCTATCGACGGTTAGCCCGAACGGATCCAGGCCCACAGGCACTAAAGACAAGAAAGATTCAAATCCGGATTCAAGCTTGCTTCGATGAGAAGCAAAATGTGTCGATTATATCGCGTAAGTGTGTCACACTAAAAACTAGCTAATGAATTTAGCTTGTGGTACCGTAGTATATGCTTCCCACGTAAGCCTTGTTGTTATTGTAGTCCAGGTAGACGTTTTTGGAACCCCAATTGTAGAACTGGTTCATGCGGCATTCGGCGATCGCCGGATTTTTGATGATACACTGCGAGCCTTTGTAGTTCGCTATGTTCAACGTGGGATTTTGCGAATTCGGCTGGTAGCAAGGTCCGTTGACTTGGATCGGCACATCACCCAGCATGTTGATGATATCGGGGTAGATTGTCAAGCGATCTGAAAAAAATTAGGTCAACTTGTAGAAAACAAATTTCGCGCACTTGTTCGGTGATTTACATGTGCCCGCGGTCAAATTCGAGCAACCGCCTTTTCTCACGATGTCGTCCACTCGGAACAAGTACCTGCCGCCAACGATGTGAGGCACTGAGGACATCTGATACAATTTATTTGGATATTTGGAATAGACTGGATCCACGAGAACTAGCCCAGTCTGATTTCCTCCGTTGAGTTCAGCCTGTTGAGAAAATCAGTTTTTTACCCCGATGAATGATGTTTCAGACCAAAAATGCGTTAACTGTACCTTGCAACGACCTCGTTTCATATTGCCGTAGATGTCACCGCCCGCGTATCCGAGCGAATGGTAGTTGAGCATCGTGTAGCCCAACTGACCGCCGCGGTCGGTGGCGAAGACCATTTGATAAGTTGCGGTCTAAACGTACGCGAAATGTTACTAACGAAACAAAAGACACGTATTGTAACTTGTCGTACCTTTTGCATTTCTTCGGCGCTAGACGCCTGATAATAGGACATATTCTGCCAGGTCACTACTAGCGCAGCATCTGGCCTGAAGCTTTTGGCGCCAACCATACCCTGCGCCAAGTCGTACTGTATTTGATCCAAAAAGTTATCACCGTTAAAGTCGATGTAGTCGGCTCGCTTTTGATAGCTAGTCAACTGCCGGTTGATGTTGGTGGTGGTGGCCATGTCCCTTCGGAACACCAGCCTGTAGTAGACGCCGGTCTGGTCGGATGGCACGGCCGATGACTGTTTTTGCCTGCATGTGTAAATGGCGATCATAGCCGGATCCGGATTCTGCGGCCAGTTCGGTACGTCTTCGCCGATGAGGAAATCGAGACCGTCTTCGAGTATGTTGGCGAAGGCGATGTACCCGTGGACCGATAGCTACAAAACCAAATATCACGTTTCAGTCGATGAAAAACCAAATATCGCACTGGTCAGTCGAAGATTCGCGCAATTTTGGAAACTGACGCAACTTACGACTGTGTAATTGTATTTGCCGCCGTAGTACGGAAACCACGTGAACAAGTCCACCTGTCTGCCGGTCTGCGCTTCTCTGTCCATGAGTTTCACGTCTTTCGTTTGCAATGGTCCGAACGGATACAATGGACCCATGTCTGAAAAAATGGACAGTACAATTCGTTGAACTCGTTGTTCACTATCCGCGAAACTATTCGCGTTCGTTCTTGTTGGGTAAACCGCGTGGGATACGCGTAAGAGAAACTTTTTTTTTGGAAGCGTTACGCAACCATAGTTAGTCGATTTACATTGAAATTGGCTTACGCATCGTTTGTAAAAAACGTGAAAATTATTCATAGGGGTGGCGAAAAGAATGAAAAATTCAAATTTCCCGCTCTTTCGCGGCGTGTTTGAAGTCACGTGATCGAATGAAATGTTTCCATGCTAATTATTAGTCAGCAAAATAAACAATCACGTGATCAAAAACTTACTGAAATAATAATTATTCGGCGAGTTGAACGGAATATTAGATCCGCCGGGTATTTGGCCCATCGGATTGAACGGCTGTCCGCCGCCTTGCTGTCCGGGCGGATTGAACAATTGAGCTAACGCCGCCCCTGATAGGGCGCTGACTAGAAGCGGAACGAGTAAAATCCGCATGCTTCAGCTCGTCTACAGTAAAACCGGCTACTATCGTGTAATAGTAAAAAAATCCAAGAAAACAAGTTTAAAAACCACGCGAAAAATGAACGACGGGAGCCTGAAAGAGAAAATAAAATTTTTTACGCTCATGCTTACTTACAAAAAAAGAAACATTCTAGTAGCGCCAAGATGCTGAAACATGTTGGCGCTGAACAACGATAAAGCTGAAAATACATCTCAGCGGTAGCGGCTAATTCGCGAACGCGAATGACTAAAAGTAAAAAAAAAACAAAAATGGTTTCATCGTCTTACCCCGACGAAGCGAAACTGCGCTTGCAAACGAGCTTGGCTAGCACAATAAAAAGGTGATAGAGAGAAATAAGCTTGTATCTAATACAACCCCTTGCACACAATCGTCGACTAGGATGGCTTCGGCTATTACTATACGGACACGCAAGCTCACTCGCTCCTTTCGCTAGCTCTGTTCGCGAATAGGCGTTGTTGGTATGATACGCGAAGGACGTACACTTTTAAGTGGTTCAAAAGTTGACTAAAGATTAGGGAGAATGAAAATTTGTTTTGTATGGCTTGTTATATGTATATGTGTGTGTATACCAGGCACGATTAGTCACCCTCAAATCGCTCGCTCTTGTGTCAACACGTAATCGGGAAAGGCCGAATCAAGCGTATAGCCCACGCACGCCGAATGCCCGAACGTCTTCTTTTTGTCGGTCCCCTTTTTCGACAAACTTTTTCTTTTGGTCGCAAGCGAGAGATTTGTTTGTACAACGACAAATGTGACGAAAACTTTGGCCGGATGGTTTTCGCGACAGAAAACCCCTATAGACAGCATAATGTACTCGCTTTAGCGAATAGCGAGTGTTAGATTCGCGAGGTCCAAGCACGCTAGGAGTCATTGGCCGGTGCCTATATTCAGACTACAGTTGATGACTATAGACAGTCTATGACTATAGTCAGACTAAGTTGGTGACTATATCAAAACAGAATGGAGACGCCCCCCCATGCTTGCGACAAGTGTTAATACAACTAATTTGCTTTTCCCGATTGTTATCGTGCCATTTTTGCTACTTGTTGACCTGTCATACTGTAACTATTGGTCATTCATGTGCTTGTTAACTTTTGCTTCACTGTTTCATTTTTCGCCCACTCGTTCAAAAATTTTTGAAAATTTTCATCGTAAAATAAGCCCAAAACATCTTGTGTCAATAAAGCTTCGCCGTGTGACACATTCTTATCGCAAGATGATAAAAATTGGGCAATATTGCGCTAGGACCATTCCCGACGCTGAAAATAGTCCCTCGGCGGTGACTAACAGTTTTTCGGCTTGGCTAGTAATTTATTTTGCCTTACTTGAAAAGTTTTATAAACATTTTTTTGGTGATAAGCAGTTTCGAAACTTTCAGGCAGCAGCTGGCTACACATTTTTGCGGTAAATACAACGGCGCCTGCGGATCAAATTTTTTATCAGTTTTATCACTTTGGGACCGAACCACAGCGATATGGGTTGAAAATTTAAGGTCGAAAAATATGAATTGGTCGAAAATTAATTTCGGGCTTTTGCTGTCCACTGTCTACATCATTCACCTAATTGCTGGCAAGTCCTGTAATGGCCCACAAACCGTACTGTATTTGGATTATTCGGTCGAAGACTTTAGCTGTAATTTTACGACCAATATAAAACCATTTATCGGTAAATCGGGCAATTTGTCAGTCCATAGTAATTTTAGCGCGGAACGCTTTCAAAATTTGTCCGCTGCAGAATCTGCCAAAAGCAGTACGCAGGATTTTCGCTCGTACACGGTGACCTGTTGCGACGATTTGCCGGACAATTTCACGTCGCATTACAGTTGCAACGGTAAAAAAATCGTTTCGTGGTTCTTAATAATGGCGAACTGCACCTCAGAGTCAGTTACAGTAGAGGCCGCAAGTTCTACAGTAACCTACGTAATTGCGCTGGTGATCGTGTTGATTGTCATATCGTGTTTTATTATCGGCGGTATTGTACACTGCTTGCGCAGAAAAAAGACCATTCCAAATAACATATTGCGAAGCGAGATCAGGTCCAGTTCGGCGAACATTTACACGAAAGCGCCGCAGGCGAAGTACAAGGCGCCGCGGTACCGGAGTTCCAAAAGTAGGTCGGGCTCGTCGGGGAGCCACGCTAAAATCGGCCCTCCATATTACAGACACGTACACACGCCGAAGCCAGTCAGTCCACCGATAAACCGGAATTCGCGGCCGGTCAGTACGCCGATTGACGAAAGCCTTTTGCCGGTGGTGAAGAAGACATCCGAACCGAACCTTGATTGGCATCATGGAGCTAACGTGTATGAATCGCCGAGAGATACAGTTTACGAGTCGCCAAGGAGCCGAGCTCCGACCGGCGTCGAACTGCAACAATTGTCCTTCGACATGGCTCCGAGAGTTTCGCCGCCAACGGCTAATTCGAATTACGGCATACCCACCAATCTTCCCGTTTACACCGATATAACCGACGTCGATTGAAAAGTGACTATTGTTGTACACTTATAAAATTTGGCTTTCTTTTTTATCATAGTTCGTCTTGTACAGTACTTCTATCATAATTTTTTGTCATTTGAAATTAAAAAAAGCCTATCAATGATTTAATATGACCTTCCTTAATTCGTTTTCCTTAATGAAAAAGATTAACCGGAGCTGCATCTAAGATATTAAAGTGAATGAGTAGGGCTGTCGCGGCGCGGCCCTTCCGCTGGCAGTGGAACATGAACATCAATCGTGCCGC
>JAQGBA010001066.1:0-19277 GCA_034698125.1 Prionchulus punctatus | reverse complement strand
CCCCCCCCCCCCCCCCCCCCCCCCCCCCCCCCCCCCCCCCCAAGCTAGAGCAGATAAATCAGTTTTTGGTGCAGAACTTTTGTTTTTTTGTAACTTTTCTATCACTTTCGTAACAATGGAACCAGAAGAAGTACAGTGGTAACATTAATAGCTGTCGGCTAAAATTGCAAAAGTATAGTTGTCTGAAGACTATAATTGCTCGGGCACTACAGTTGCCTAGGAATTGTCATGGGATATAGTTGCTCATGGACTATGGTTGTCCATCGACTACTGTTGTCGAGGGACTATAGTTGTTCAGGCACTACAGTTGTCCAGGGACTATAAGTGTCCAGATAATATAGTTGTCCAGTGACTATAGCTGTTCAGGGACTACAATTGCGCAGGGACTATAGATGTCCAGAGCGATTTTCATCATTACTCAATAAAACAATAGAACTAATTATGTGTCTCATGAAATTATTTATGCGCTGATGTAGAAAAAGAACTCAGCAAAAGTTCAGGTCTAATTTGAAAGTCCTTTTCAACAACAATCTTCTTGTTTTATTTGGGTGCCCAACTACACACATTCGACCGGAATAATAAAGCAATATTTATAAACTAGTTTGTAGTAATAGTTTGTAGTAATAGTAACAATATAAAGCACACATTTTCGAACGGGAAAAGCTGGATCACATTTTGTTAATCTACTCAGTTAAGCGTTAAAATGGGAAGCAGTAACCGGATAAAGGTAAATACTGGATAATTATGAGCCGTCTTGACGCCCATGTCGTTTATTTTATTTTTCGTCAATTGTCATAAAATTGTCGAGAATTAGGCAGAAATGGATTAAATTTGAATTTATTTGATTTATAGCCTGTCAGAAACTAAGAATTGCTGCTCTGGAAAATTCGAAAGGAATTTGTCGTTATTTTTGCCCAGATAAATACTGGCGAGCACTCGAATTTGTTTTTCCGACACTGAAATCGATTTTAACATGTGCGTGTTTTTTCTTCTTTTTGCAGGTTTCAAAATACGACCGAAAGCGAAATTTAAATGATGAATTCTTTAACTGTAAATTCTGTCGTTCGACTGGCTCTGTTTACCAAAAAGGAGAGCTTTGTAATGGAAATGATCTCAGGATATTCACGACTCGGAATACCGACGCGATCCGTGGATGATCTATAGAAATCCGGATCCTAGCGACATCCTCCAAGATTATCCGGGTAACTGTAGTTTTCTATTGGCGTTGGCCCTGCTTACTGAGGAGCTAGTGGAGATTAATTATAATCACCAAAGAGATTTGACGCTATTGACATCTATGACAGCATATCGAAGATATATAGGTATGCATTTCAGTAACTACAGTATCTGATTGACAATAGTTACTCAGCCGATGAAATATAGTTGACTGTTCATGCAGCCGATATACTACTCAAAACAGATATGCAAAGTGATAGCGATGGAGGTGTAGGTGTCGTTGTAAATGAAACTTTCATAGATTTTTTTATTCCAACAAATTTTCTGTGAAATAAATCACTTCAATTTTTCTGTGCCTCCTGATCCTCAGGAGCCACTGTAATCCACTCGTCATTTGGCGTTGTTTGGAATATTTATCTTTTAATTTCGCGCTCATTTGCGCTACGTTATCGATACTTGCTCATCTTAAAGAATTACTGTAGGCATCGAAATTTGATTTCTGTTTGCTTTTTTGGTTCGATTGGATTTTCGTCCACTTTCCGCCCGTCCTTACGATGAATTGTTTAATTCGGAATTCTGTTGTTCGACTCGCTTTCCCGAAAAGTACAGCTTTTTCGCTGGCTTTGTCTAATTTTTCGACGTTGTCGAACGTCCGTTTTTCGTCGCCCCCCGAGTTCGCCCGTTTAATTTTCGAAAGACCCCCGCTCAGATGTTTTACTTTTATTCCTCGCCGTGCTTATCGAAACGATGGACGGGCGCCGAGTATTATTAACGACGTTAATTCTTTTTTAAAAGTTTGCGAGCAAATAAAAACGAAATCAACGGGCAATGTTTCGCCGTGGCAATTGTCTTACATGCCCTTCTCTTCGATAATTCATCACAGAGAAAAGTATTTTGTGGACCATGTTTTGGAACCGTGGTTCATTGTTCTCGAAAAGTCGCTAGCAAACAAGTCAGCTGACTTTTATGGACATATTCTTGCGTCTACTCTTCTTGGTTTGAAAAACATAAATTCATCGTGTCGAGGAGGCGTCATGAGCCGGTTGAGTTTGAATGAAATCGAAATGATCACGGAACGTGCTGTGGCCGATGTTAAGAACGCTCGTTTCGAATCGAAGTAAAGTTTGATTCATTAATTACCCGCTTGATAGATAAATGAGTGTGCAGTTGTTACTCTTTTTGGTTTTAACTTTTGCTTTTCTCTCTACTAACCTGTGTTTTTGTAATTTAGACATTTTTCAATGCTGCTGCATGGTCTCGTTGGCCTTCTTGATACATGCCAACCTGGAGCTGCATTACCTGATAAATTGGAAACGAAGTTGACTGATGCCTTCACTATTTTGTTTTCGACAAATGGAAAAACTTACTTTGGAAAGCAGCTTGGGAACATTCTTTTAAACTCTTCGAAACTTGGATTCATTAAAAATCCTCATGAACAACTGAAAGATGTTGTACCAATTTGCCTGGAAGTATTAGGTGAAACAAAGTTGGATAAAAGTGAACAGAATTTGACTAACATACATCGAATTGGGGCTGCTTTTTTATCTTTGAACTTTAACCCCCAACAGAATTTCTTTTTTACATACTTCAAAGCTATTGAAGCAGCTTATATTAAGTTTCAACACAAGGAAAGATTCTGTACCACTGCGTTGAAAACGTGTTTGCTAATTGGATTACAGTTTGATGAAATAGGATTTAAAAGTATCTGCGAATTTTGGAAATGTGAGATGAAACTGATGGTTCAGCATTTACATCTTAATGAAATCGATGAGATATTAGATGCGTGCTTGAAAAAGTTCAATGGTGGCATCAGCGAAATTAAACAAGTTTTATCGGATGACATTTTCAAAAATCTTATCAGTCGAACTGACAGTTTTTTAATCGATGAAACCAGTGGAAGAGAATTGCTCTCATATTCAAATATACCACTAGCTGTGCGAGAGAAAGCTACTTACATGGATAAAAACAGTTACTTGTACTACTGCCAGCAGCTGATTGCTGAAGATTCTCTTTCCATGTCCGCTTCTACCTTAAATAAGTTACCAGCTGCGGCTGATGACTTTTGCGATGAAAATAACTTTGTGAACAATGTTGCAATTAAATGGTGGAAGGTCATGGATCAGAAACTTCCGGAAATTAAAGGATACCTGTTGGTGACTGCACTGATGGCCTTTCTAAAAATTAATGAAACAGTTAATGGTAAACTGCGTGAACAGTTTTCAAATTTGGAAGTCAATCCTGTTCAGATAATTGCCTTTTATGATCTGAAAGATGTTAAAGATGAAAATTTTACCCACTCGTAAGTTGTACAGTTTCAGAATCTATTTTTAGAATGAAGTGTAGTGCAGTCTTTATTTTTTGCTGTTTTTAATGTTTGTTGTCTTTCAGAACTTTGGGCGTTACTCTGAATGCTATTTTAACCTTTTCAAAACGAGATCAGATTTATCGCATTTTGCACGATGAGTTATCCAATGGGTTAAATTTGTTCTTTCATCCAAACTATTTTTCACAACGGAAACACGCTGGTGAATGTCACCATCAAGTCGGTAACATTTTGTTTGGTGCTAAAAGTTTGTTAGTTCGGAAGCCAAGTGATGAATCTGTTAACATTATTGTTGAATGCTGCGCGAAAAATTTCAATTTGCATTTGAATACAAATAACCGACGCTTTATGTTAAACCATCTGTTCAACCTGTATAGAATAGCAGAGGTATTTCTTCACTGGAAGATAAACGCCGACTTATATTATCCATCCTTTTGGAAATTGTATTTCGTTGAAATCCAATCCAAATTTTACATGGCTGAAGGAAATGTTGATTCATTGATTCACTTTCTTTTGTTAAAAAATGTCCTCTTTCTTGTTTTGAAATTCAACAAAGAAAAAGAATTTCAACTGATCAAGCATTTCTGGCAGGGAGAAATAAAATCGCGCCTTCACCGTTTCACAAACAATGAAATAAATGAAATTTTTATTTTGTCCATGGCGAGTGGACTGTTCGATTATTTGATTGACATTGTATCCGAGCCAGTTTTAGATGAATTTGAATGTAGAGTTCCTTATATTTATTAATTTTTGTGTACTATCGAAAAAATCTTTGGGCTTTCATCAATATGTATCGAGAAGGTTTGTTGAATAACTACAATTTTGAGAATGTTGTTGAAATTATAGAATTGAATCTGATTTTGTGTGGCGTGAAAATGTTTTTAGTAAAATTTTGGGTGATTTGATTCGAGCAAAAGTCGCCATTGTCATCCATCATAGATTATCTGAATATGATGATTGCCCCTCATGTATCCGAATATGGTGATGAATGAGATGATGGCTCGTCCTGTTTCTAACTCACTATCACACTAACTTCTAAACAACTATAGCGTGCATGTAGAAATATATTTCTTTCTATAACTAAAGTCTCAGCTGTCGATATAGTCCTTGAGCAACTATAGTTTGCGAGCTCTTTAGTCATTGGCTTTTGACAAAAATTCCATAATTTTCATGAGAATCTAAATTTGTCAGTCTACATCTTGAAGCTTTTCTCAGGTATTTTTCAATGTTTTCTCGGAGTAACGTTGAATTGGAAGATGATATGCAAATTGACCAGTCGAATCCGAGATGCCACCATGCCTCATTCCAGTTAATCTTTGCTAACAGGGAGATTTGTTCCTCATTTCATTCTTTGTACTCCATTTATTGTCGGAGAGGAAAGCGACGACGAAAAACAAAAACATTGCCTGGCCTCGTGAGGTAGTGAGCAATTATTGGAAACTACGGGCGTACAACTTACTTTTCAGGCGATCGTAGCAAATAAAAATGGGTTGGTCACCGTTATCAGACGTCGAGGCGGCCAGGCACGGAATAGGGTCCCTAAACCCGACCCGACCCTAAACCCGACCCGTTTTTTTAGGGTTAGGGTCGGGTTAGGGTTGGAATATTTTATTTTAGGGTTAGGGTCGGGCGGGTTCACTTTTCAAGACGGGTCCCGGAAAAACCCGAAAAATTTGCTTTTAACGAATGATTGTCTGTTGATTTAAAATACATTAATATTCTTGTAAGTTGAATGCTTTTTGTGCAGATCAAACTTTTAAGTTTATAATGCATTTTTGCAAAAAACGGGTTTTAGGGTCGGGTTCGGGTTCACTATATTAGGGTTAGGGTTTGGGTTTTTAAAACGGGTTAGGGTCTGGTGGGCAGGCTTTCAGGTCGGGTTCGGGTAAAAGTCTCAACCCTTTTCCGTGCCTGGCTAGGCGGGAGGAGGTTGATGGCGACTCTGTTCCAACTTCATTTGTCCGTCCGCAGCCATTGCTCATTATTCTCCGATGGACTTTCTTTGTGCTCCATTTATCTTCGGAGAGGAGAGGAAATCGACGACGAAAAAACAAAACATTTTCTCGACAACTATACTCTTCATTCAGTTTCAACCTGGATCCGAATTTACAATCGGCCAGTGCACGAAATTTATTTGCAAACGTTCGGTTCAGTCGATAAACGATGTCCAAGTCGCCGATTTTAGTGATTTTAGGCACCGGATGGGGCAGTTACAGCGTCTTGAAGTCCATCGACAAAAAATTGTACAAAGTCATCGTCGTCAGTCCGAGAAATCATTTCCTGTTCACCCCTCTTCTTTGCAGCACTACAGTAGGAACGTTGGAATTTCGGTACGAAATTGCGCCCGAATCAAAACGGTTGCAAACAAAAATCTTGCCTGGCTAGCGAACTATAGTTGCTTCGCCGTTAGACGATAGTTGCAATTGTATCACACTGGTCGCTGAACTGTAGTATCCATTGAACTATAGCCATTCGGACTCGATCTATAGTTTCTATTGGACTATAGTCGCCATTGAACTATAGACGCCACTGAGAAGGAGAATTTCGATTTTCAGGTCGATTATCGAGCCGATACGAAATTCAGGATTTCGCAAATCCGAGGATTTCCATTTGGCTTACGCGACGAAATTGGACTTGACGAATCGACGGATAACCTGCGAATCAGTTTTATTGGATTCGAATAAATTCTACGATTTGAATTACGATAAACTCGTCGTAGGGGTGGGGGCCCTTTCGAACACGTTCGGAGTGCCGGGAGTTCGGGAAAATGCATTTTTTCTCAAGGTAACGGACCACTAGTAACTATAGCCGCTGGGCAACTATAGTCAACGGACGACTATAGTTTCTAAATTTGTACCGTTTTCGGCGTTGGCTAGCGTGAAATTTTGTTTTTTCGAGGAAGTTTCCGACGCCAGGAAGATCCGAAATCGATTGCTGACCAATTTCGAATTAAGCCTGGAGCCGAGCTGCCCTCCCGAGGAACGCCGACGATTGTTGCACACGGTCATCGTTGGAGGAGGGCCGACCGGCGTCGAGTTCGGTGCTGAGCTGTACGATTTCGTGAGGCAGGTATGACGTCACTGTCTAGTGAACTATAGTCGCTGAACAACTATAGAAACTAGAAAAGACCCATCAACGAAAGACCCACTAATTACTGTCTAACTTTTCCGGCGCTATAGTCAATGACGTCACTGTCTATTTTTCTGAAGGACGTGGCTCGTCTATACAATCTTAGTCAAGTGGATGTTCGAGTGACCCTTGTTGAATCCAAGAAAATTCTGGGCGCCTTCGACGCCAGGCTTCAGGCGTACGCCGAGAAGAAAATAACTGAGCGAAAAAACTTTCACCTAGTCAAATCTTCGGTTACGGGTCGGTCGATTAAAATAAATTAGCCAGTGACTATAGCTGATGACCGATGGGGATTTACAGAGGTGAAACACGACGGCGTCACGTTAAAAGATGGCACCAATTTGAAATGCGGTCTGGTCGTATGGTCGACTGGACTGGCGCCCAGGAAGTTCACCGAAGATTTAAACGTCGAGAAGAATAAGCAGGGCCAAGTAAGCTAGCAACTATAGACGCATTTAACTATAGTTACCCGTTAACTATAGACGCTCATTATTTGCAGATTATGGTCGACGGGCGCCTCAGAATTATCTCGGATCCGTCGGGATGTAGTTACTCGATCGGCGACTGCGCTAACATCCAAGACTATCCGCTTCCTTGCACGGCTCAAGTGGCCGAGCGCCAAGGCCGATACGTGGCCGAGCAGCTCAACGAACGAGCAAAATCCGAATCCGACGGAGAACCGTTCAGCTTTCGGTCGATGGGCATGTTGGCCTACATAGGCGATTATAAGGCGTTGACGGACACGAAAGAATTCAAACTCAAAGGTCTGTAGTTGCGCGGCGACTATAGTCGACCAGCGTCTATAGTTGCTGGTTTGTTTATTGAAAAACAAAATTCATGCTCAGGCGTTTCGTCTTGGCTCCTCTGGCGATCCGCTTATCTGACTCGATTGGGCAGCTGGCGACTTCGAATGCAAGTGCCGCTCGATTGGCTGAAAACCTTGATCTTCGGCCGGGACACTTCTCGCCTGGAATGACGTCATCATATTATTAATTTATGAATTATTATCATTTCTAAAATTAAATTGTAGTAATAAAAAAATTGACAATCAGGTTCCATTGATATTTGGCTTTTCGCATGACCTACTTATTTGAAGAAACTAGCCGGTGACGTCATCAAGTTTTTTATGCTAATTTTAGATGATGAATTTTGTTCGACGAGCGCCGAGATTACTGCGGACCGTAACGAGATCGTTCAGCGGCGAGCCCGTAAAGTGAACTAGCCGGTCACGTTGACGAGAGGAATTCGATCTAAATACGTCTTATCTTGTAGCGTAACGGGCGAAAACACGGAGCGGAGCCGCGAAGCGCAGAATTTGATAAAGCGACTGAAGCTCAGGCCTCATCCGTTGGAAAACGGATACTTCAGCGACAACATTTACGAATCAGCTCGGAAGTCCATGGTAGACGACGCGAATCTTGTTTTTTGCGACGTTTGCTATTGGCTGTATGAAGAGGGCGATTTCGCCCCGTGGCATCGAATGATACATTCGGATGAATTTTGGATTCACCAATCCGGTGGATCTCTCGAAGTACGACTCTATAGTTGATAGGAGACTATAGTTGGTGAGGATCTATAGTTTCTATAGTTGTTTTCTTAGGTTCACATTATCGAACCCGCGGCTCCGAAATACGACAAGAAAATCCTCGATCCGTGCGGAGCCGTGCTCATTCCGAACGGCTCGTGGTTCGCGGCCAGTCCCGCAACGAAAGCCGGATATACTTTATTTTCGGCTATGCTGTGTCCAGGTATGATTTTTTGTTTTTTTTAGCCGTGTTTCCTGTTACTTTTTGATAATTAGGATTCCACGATGCCAATTGCGAATTCGCTTCGGAGAAAATTTTCGACGGTATAAACTTATCGGAAAAACAATTGAAACAATTGAAAAAATATTTTAAACGATGATAACTTTTTGAAAATAAAATAAAAATTAAGACAAGTCGGTTGAAAATGAAATTTTTTTTATTTTTGTTTTATTGAGCATTTTTGAATAAGCGCTGTATTAGGTTTGATTCGCAAGTTTGTTAATCGTAACAACAAAACGTCGTTAAAAACGTTACGTTTCGCAAGTGACGAGTAATTTGTGAAATTTAGCAGGAAATTTGTTTTTTATTCGACTTACCGCGCAAAAACTCGAAACACTCGCGGAAAAATGGGGAAAGGTTTCAATAATTATATGTCCAAGAAGGATTTTCATCCTTCGGCGATATGGAACTTGAAAAAAGTTAGAATTTAAAAATAGAATTAAATTTTTTTATTATTTTTCTTCTATTAATTATTTGTTTTTAGGTTTTTATGGCCCAACAGAAACAATCGTTGGACAAAAAGAAACAAGACGAATTGCGCGCGGCGTATGACAAAGAACAGGAAATCCTCAATAACAAGTAAAAGAAACAGTTTTTTGCTCGTTTTTGCGCATTTCTCGACCGTTTTTTTGTTTTAAGAGCTTTGCTCGGCGACGAAAAGGCTCGGCTCGGTTTGGCGTTCATGTACGACGCGCCGGCCGGTTTGAAAAAAGAAGAAAAAGAAATAACGCCGGCCATGGAACCGAAATTCGAATGGCAACGAAAATACAACGCGCCCAGAGAAGAGTAAGCCTTCAACTATAGTTCATAACTATAGACTATCGACCAACTATTGTTACAACTGTAGACCAACTATAGATCAACAATAGACACCAAAAGATGACTGGCTAGTACACTTATTTTGTTTTTCAGCTGGGCAAAGGGCGACGATTCGATCGCCGATCAGCCGTTCGGCATTCAGGTTCGCAACGTCCGATGCGTCAAGTGTCACACGTGGGGTCACATCAACACGGACCGCGAATGCAAATTGTACAACATGTCCGGCAATCACGAAGACCCCGGTCTCACAACGAATCCGTCGGACATCATCCGCGAAATGAAAAAAGGCGGTAAAAACTATTCGTGCACGATGCCGCCTGCCGCCGGCGCCGAATCCGATCGACCGGGAACGTCGACGGACGCGAAGAAGCGAGGTACACTTTTCGTTTCGTTTCGTTCAATCTCGTTGAATTTGAATTTGAATTCGAAATCTGTAGAAAAATTAAATCCCGAAGATCTCATGTCCGAAATGCGGACCGAGTACGGGCTCTCGCTGAAGCCGCACATTGTCGACGGCGTTCGGACCGACGAAGCTCTTAAAGTACGCAATTATAGTTCGTATTCAACTATAGTTTCGAAGAGATTACGAGTCAGAATGCGACTATAGTTTTTAATCAAACAGAGTTTCCAATTGTGATTCAATTCAATCTGAATTTGAATTTTGTTTTAGAAAATGGATGCGAAAAAAATTGAAGCGAAAACGGAAACGGATGAGAAGAATTTGATGTTCGATTTTTTGCAAAGTTTATCCGAAAAGGACCGAGCCAAGATTTTCAAGTAGAATTTTTTTTTTTGATCCCATAAATTCCCGTTTCAACATCTTTTCGAACGTTTTCAGCAAGTTTTTCGACACGAACGGCGGCGAAACGAGCAAAAAGAAGAAAAAGAGTAAGAAACATCGAAAGAAAGAGAAGAAGGAAAAAAAGAAAAAACATCGCCGATCTCGTTCTCGGTCGTGAAATGCTTTTTCGACTATAACGACTTTTAAAAACAAAAAACATGTTTCGAAATTGTCCAGATTGTGTAAAAAATTAAAACTTTGTATTCCTTTTTTATTGGCGCAACGGCGAATGTAGTTGCTGTGATTGAAGAACTATAGTCACTGGACAACTATGTAGTCTCTGTACACTCCACTCCAGAAAATATCAACGGAATTAGTTTATTTAATTACAATACAAACAAAAAACAAACACGAATCCGAAACTACTTCCAAAGCATAACGATGTCCGGATTCACTTCCAACCGCCTGAAGGCGTCCGACGGCCGTTGGCACCAGATGTTGGCCAATTCGTCGACCGCTTTCGACCCGTCCAACGTCGATTCAGAGTCCATGGACATGTTTTCCTCGTCGTTTACGCGTTCCACGAATTTGGACACGGATACCGGGTACACGGTCAACTTGCGCAAGTAGCCGCGGTGGACGGCCAGCTGAATCAACTTTCGCTCGTCGACGCCCGACGCCCGCGGGTTGTGCCTCAGGCACCAGTCCTTGACGGACAGCGACGGCTGCACGTGGCACAGCAATCGAAAGACGGACGAGAATTTCGCCGGATTCGCAGGCTGCAACGACACGGCTACGGTGAATTGGCGACGCGCCTGAGCATCATCGTCCTGATATAACGCGCGTAATTTGGACGTCAACGAATACGAATTTGAATATTGAAACGTCGGCAATACGGCCACCAATCCGTGATAGCACAAATTCTCTATACACCTGCCGACGACGGCCTTGTCCATTTGGACAATTTCGCTGATGAGGCTAACGGGCGCGAAACCTGCGAATCAAAAATAGCCGTCAACTATAGACGCTAGCTAGCGACGAGAATTTGCTCGCCTGTGATATGCGGCAGGCACTTTTGCGATACGACGTCCAGTCGGCCGATATCCTTGTCAGGATACGGGCGCCTGAGAATCGGAACGTCGTACGGGGTAACGGCGGCCGGCGGCGGGTACACCTTGGGCATGATCTTCAGGTGTATGCGAGTTTTGTCGTCGACCTCGATCGAGCACTGTTTGCGATTATTCAAATCGTCGTAGATCCTGCGCATCAACGTTTTCAATTTGGGGCGAGTCGACTCGTTCGACAGATATTCAGATTCGCGTTCCAATCCGACCAGATAATGGGCCATTTTTCGAACCTACAGTTGCGTAGAAAGTATAGTTGATCAGACTATAGTTGAAAAATTAATTGCAATTGATAAGGGATTATAGTTCTTAATAGAATATAGTCGACGGAGACTATAGTTGAAAAATGACCATAGTAGATAAGTGACTATAGGTGATAAGGAACTATAGTCAATAAGGGACTGCAGATGATAAGGGGCTATAGTTGATAAGAAATCATATTTGGCGAGACTATAGTCGATAAGACTACAGCTGATAAGGGGCTACAGTTAATAAGAGATTATACTTGATAAGGACTGTAGTTGATAAGGGATTATAATTGATAAGAATCAATAAACCACGAGAAACTATAGTTTACAAAGAACTATAGTTATCGATGCACTACAGTTGCTCACCAACGGCTCGTAAAGGCAATCCACGTGTGATACGTTATCAACGACGAAGCACAAGTTAAAGATAAGCGCGTTACGCTGATAACGCTTGTGCTCGATGGCCACCGGATTGCCCATGATTTTCAACTTGGTCGTGTTGACCTTGATAAATTTGTCCAACAATTCCGATTTGGTAATAAAGAATCCTGATAAGCTGTCGAACGTCTCCTTGCTGATCGTTTGCTCTTCGCCGTCGGGCACCTGCGAGAAAACTAGCTAATGTCTACAGTTGACGAGCGACTATAGTTGATTGACTATAGTAACGGATTATAGTTACTCAAATGTAGTTGATAAGACTGCATTTATTAACTATAGTTTACGGACTATAGTTGATTGAACCATAGTTGTTAAGACTACAGTTGAAGGAATATGGTTGATGGGCTATAGTTTAAGAACTACAGTTCGGACTATAGTTGAAGGACTATAGCTGAAGGAGTAGTGTATGGACTTGAGTTTATGGACCATAGTTGATTGGACTATAGCTGATAAAACCATAATTGGAAGACTAGTTGATTGGCCTATAGTTGACGGACTACGGTAACGGATTATAGTTGATCAACTATATTTGACTAACTACAGTTGATTGACTACAGTTGACTGAACTATAGTTTGCGTTTGTGGTACCTGATAGACAATCCGCGGACCTGCTTTGGCGTCAAACTCGGCGTAGAAAATACATTTCAACGGCGGCACATCTTCGTAGTTCCAATTCGGAATGCAGTTCCAAATCGGTTCCATTCTTCTTTTTATATATTATTTATTATACAATTTTCGGTTTTTTCGTTCGTTTCGAGCGAGCAAAAAGTAAAAAATTCGACCCGATAAACGCCGAAAAACAGCCGATTAATGTTCCCGACACACAGGTTACGGGCCACTTCTTGAAAAAACACAGAAACTGCAGTTAATGAGAGACTATAGTTGAAAATTGGTCTTTAGTCGCCACCTGCCAAGGACGATCCCAATCCAACGGAATCGGTACGGCGCCGAGCCAAGCTCCGAGAATACTACCGAAAACCGTATAATAAACGGTAATTTCGCAATTTCGCTCGATTCTGCAACAGCCAGCGCACGTTTCTGTGAGATTTAGCTCTGAATCGGGTCATTTTATGCAACTTACTCGAAATCGAAGAAAACTCTCGAGAAATCGTCCAAATTACGGAACGCGATCAAACACGGCAAACACGTACAAACACCGAGCACCGAGGCGAAAATCAAAGTTTCTTTGAACGATCGAAAAAAAGAAAGAAAAGTTTCAATTGAATTTTACTCGAAAATTAATTGAAATCTTTTTAATTACTGAACGAAAGGAGCGCCGAAGGCGATCGCGATTAAATGCCACCAAATAGTGACCAGTAAAATTATCGCCAGCGACCGAACCAGAATAAACATAACAAAAAACGTGACCGTCTACTGGAACTAAACTGGACTAAAACGACAAACGAGCGAAGAACTACAGTCCATGGTAACTATAGTCAATGCGCAACTATAGAAAGAAAATCTTTCATAATTTTGAATATTTCAACAAAAATTCAAGCGAAATTAAAATATTTTTTATTGATCGATCAAAATAAAATCAACAAAAAACAACAAACACGCAAGCGTTTCACTGTTTTCGATATTTGCGCGTTTCGAACGCTTTCGACGACCTAATCGAGCTGAAAACATATCGAAAAATTACCGATTTCCTATCAAATTGAGGCGTTTTTGCGAAAACGTACTTTTTTGAATCCGATATCAGGCGCGTACTCGCGGAAACACCTTCGGCACAAATTTAGTCCGTATTTTCTAATTAAGCCGTGATTATTGAAACAAACTCGACTGAAAAATTGCCGAAACGAGCAAAAAATAGAAACGTATTTTTCGAAACGATTCTTTGGCTGTATTTTCTTACCACTGTCTCGAGCCGGGGCCGTATTTTCTCGGATGCGACCAATGCAACGTCGTGTGGCCCATTTTTCCGTCGTATTTTTATCGGTAAAGGCCGAAAGTTCTGTTCGATTCGCTCAAAAATTGAATTCGCGAAATTGACAAATCCTTCCTAGTAATTTGAACAAGCACGTCGGGTAAGCGTGGGGCCGACAATATTTTGCATTCAGATTCACATTCCGTGGCGCGAAACTTGTGACAATACTTTTCGGACTTGTTAACAAATTCGTTTGAACAAATTAAAAAAGACTGCCGTTTATCATTAGTTTACGGATTTATACCTCGAATTGATGGATCCGACACTAAATTAGTTTCGCTTTTAAGAAAACTTTCAAATTCGCGAAACATTCGTTAATTTTGCTTCGTATTTGGCGATGGCGGATAATTTTAAATGCACATAATGCCAAAAGACATTTCGTTCATATGTTAGTTTATGGCCGCATCAAGGGTTAGTTCATGGCGTCAAAAACGATTGTCATATTTGCGGCGACATATTTCTAAATAGAAAGGCATTAAGTTGTCACAAAAAGTCGAATCACCCTGAAGAAATTGTAGCAGGAAACCAGAACAGGAATTCTATTAAATGCGGCGAATGCAGTGATTGCGTTTCAACTATAGTTCTGCTTCGTGAACATCTGAAAGATGTTCACAGTTTTCCAATTGTAATCGAAAATTTAACATTTTCTACACAACACGCTTTCGAGATTTGGCACCAAAACATAGAAATAATTTATCAGTTCGAATTCATTGGTGAAAGAGGAAAAGTCAAAACCAACTCGTTGGAAAAGAAATATCTTTACTGTCATCATAGTAGCTACTTCAATTCCAGTTCTAAAGGGATAAAGGCGCCAAAAGCTGCGCAATCAAATCGTGTTAATTTTCATTGTTGCACCTTTGCAATTGTAGCCACTTCTGCAAACAGCGTTTCTGTATCAGCTTGCGCAAGTCATTATGGGCATCATGATCTTCTTATTCGCCTTAGAATTCCAAAGTCATTGCAGCTTCAGATCGCGCAGCTTATACAAGATAAAAGAATGATTGATTTTATTGTCGATAAACTCAGGGGTATTATTTCTGCCTTTTATTTTAAATTTACCATTCAGTATTTTTTCTTTTCAGAAGATATGGAATTGGCGGATGGTGGTACAGTTTCTGTGCAACGGGAGAACCTTATTCGTCGGCAGAATGTGATTAATATTGAAAATAGAATGGGTTTGAAAGTGGCCCAAAAAAGTTCGGACGAAATGCTTAATATTCAAATCTGAGTGGAAAAGAATTCGGAAAATCATTCTCTACTTTGTTATTCACCATTTAATGAACAAGAAAACTTTTTGTTAGGTAGGTACAGTTATTATTGCCGAACATTTTAAAATGCAGCATTACATTCAACAAATTTGTTAACTTTTAGGTATTCAGACAGATTTCCAATGAGAAATAATGTGCAAATTTGGACAGGATGGCGTATGTGTGGATGCGACGCATGAAACAAATAAACATAAAATTTTACTCATTACTGTGCTCATAGTCGATGATCGTGGAAAAGGCTTTCCAACTGCCTGGTTTCTGACAAAAAATGAAGATGAAGCTTCGTTGACCAAGTTTTTCTTGGCTTTATAGGAGCAGTAAACATTCGCTCTTATAATTAATTTCTTCTAGAATTTAGATGACACTTTCTTTCAGCGCCGGAATGGAATTGATGCCTAAAAACCTTCATGAGCAATGACGCACTAGCTTTTTTCAATGCCTGGTCCTCTGGTGTTCGATGCATGTAAAACCCGAAAATTATTGTGTTCATGGTGTGTGCTGAAAAATTGGAACTTTTATGTATAATCGGAAGTCAAATCGAATGGAAACAAAGTTCCTATTTTCCACCATTTGCTACGCGAAAAGGATGAAGCGAAATTTCAAGAAATGCTAACAGCTTTTTTGTTGGTGCTAGAAACGTCGGAACCAGAGTTTGAAACCTATTTTCGCAAAACTTACTGCAGTGAGAGCCGTGTAAAACAGTGGGCTGCCTGGGCAAGAAGATATTCGGCAGTTAACACTAATATGTATTTGGAACGTTTTCATCAAACATTGAAATACAAGTACCTTGGAAAAATACAAAATAATCAACTCGACGATTTTTTTGTTGCATACTTTATTCCGAGTGGCTCGCGACTACTTGATGTCGTATACAGTTGACTGCCACGCGATTTCAGCTCCAAGTTTTTGATTAAATCAGCTGCATAAAATGTCATCAATCGTCATTAAACGCATTGCAGTTTCAATGTATTGAAAACGGATGGGAAGTGAAGTCTAGCTCATCAGCCAATACTCTCTGCTTTATCAGGTGAAACTAGAACTACAGTTAACATGAAATTTATTTCTCAATTAATTTTTGTTTAGCAAAGTCAATTTGATTTACAACTGCAAAATTTCGCCATTTGACGCCATCATTCAGAGCAGCGCTTGCTAACATGTACATTTCGTTCATTTTCATTTCGAAAAGTGCTCAACTTCATTCGACCCCCAACAATTTTTTGTTCAACCAGTGGTTGAACCTGAACCTTTCCTTCTTGCGCTAATGGAACAATCGGCTATTGCATCTGCAGAATCAGTAAATTGTAAAATGTATGACAGAACAACATCATAAAAGCTTTGCTGTATATTTAACAAAAGTACTTTTTTTAGTGTCGATCTTATGCAACGATTGAGCTCAAAAACGTTACACAGCGATTTAAATGCTGCAGCGGTTTTAGAAAAGCTGAAGGAAGCTGAAGCAATTTATCGAATAGACTAGTATTTATTATGTACTGTACTGTGCTATTTCAGGCCGTCGTACGGTGAATGAGGATTGTTGTTCAAACCAATGCAACAATCGTTGTTGTTCACCTGGCGGTACTCAAGGCTGCCTATGTACGGACTTTGCAGTATGTGCCCCTGGTTATAAATGTCAGACATGGGGAAGCTATGGCTGTGGTGGATATTGCAATGCTGTTGCATTCTGTAAGTACTGATGCGATTAAAGTGTTTCATGAGTGCTGAGAAACTTCTCACTTATTTAAAACAGTGAACTTTATACTCTGCATCTTGTAGTATTGTGTTCAGGGCTATTAATTTTGCAAATTTTTCAGTCACCACAACAAGCGTCGTTGTACCAACAACAACAACTACTAATAATGTACCAAGTAATAATTGTTACAATATTTTAGTAGGCAAATTTGACACACTTATGCATGATTTTGTGGGCGACCTATTCCCACAAATTTTGTCTAAGCATCAAAAATGTAGGATTAACTGTGAACAAAATTGTATTGAAAACTTACCGCACTCGGTTACACTAACATTACTACTTTTCACACAGCACTATTAACTGTTATTATAGGTGGCAACCCATATTTGTATGGATGTTCATCGAACAGACAATGTACAAATGAGTTTAATGACTGCTCCGAATGTGGAACAAATTCGTCATATTCGTTTTGTGCTTGCTGGTGCGATACCCTCCCATGTAGTCAAAATGAGGATTGCTGTTCAAACCATTGCAACAATAATCTATGTTCATCTGGTGGTACTCAAGGTTGCGTATGTAAAACTGACAACAACTGCGCAGTGTGTGCCCCTGGTTATAAATGTCAGCCATGGGGAGATCTGCCATGCGGCTATTGCGATGCTGTTACACTCTGTAAGTACTGATGCATGTTTCACGAGTGCTAACAAACTTTCTCACTTATTTAAAAGCTCGTCCTGTAGTATTGTGTCCAGTTCTATTAATTTTGCAATTTTTTTCAGTGACCACAATGAGCGTCATTGTGCCAACAACAACTACACATAATGTACCAAGTAATAATTGTTACAATATTTTAGAAGGCAACTTTGACACAATTATGCATGATTTTGTGGTGGACCATTTCAGATGAATTTTGTCTAAACATCATTGTATTACCAAAGCATGCTAAGACCGGCTAATATAATGGGCAGAATCCATTTAGCTATCGCCTGGTCTGAGTGTGCCTTGAAAGTCAGTTTACCTTTTTAGCATAAATAATGACAAATAATGCATTTTAGCAAAAGTTGCAAGCAAAATCTTGATACAATCTATCAACTATACTGTAATAGCTACTATAACCACACACTAACAAAGTATCATAACTATTATTTACATTGACATCGTTCACACCTGAATTAAGAAGGCTACTTAATTAACAGCTGTAGTACTTACGAGTTGTCATGCAACAAAATATCAACCAGAATTTTTCCTGAAAACTTTTACTAACTGACTGTTGCACACACAACATTTAAAAAAAGTAGGATTGAATGTGAACGAAATTATATTGGTACTAACTGCACTCTGTTACACTAATGTTGCAATTCTTCACACAGCACTATTAACTTTTGCCTTTACAGGTGGCAACCCATATTTGTATGGATGTTTTTCGAACAGTCAATGCACAAATATGTATCATATGTGCCTCAAATGCGCTGAAACAAATTCGTCGTATTGGTTTTGTGAGTGCTGGGGTGATACCTACCCATGTAGTCAAAGTGAGGATTGTTGTTCAAACCATTGCAACAATGGACTATGTTCATCTGGTGGTACTCAAGGTTGTGTATGCTATCAGAACTTCGCAGTGTGTGCCCCTGGTTATAAATGTCAGCCATGGGTATACTGTGGCTATGGATATTGCGATGCTGTTACACAACGTAAGTACTGATGTGATTAGAGCGTATAATGAGTGCTGAGAAACATTCTCACTTATTTAAAACAGTGAACTTTATACTCTGCATCTTGTAGTATTGCATTCGGGGCTATTAATTTTGCAAATTTTTCAGTCACCACAACAAGCGTCGTTGTGCCAACAACAACACCTACATATAATGTACCAAGTAATAATTGTTACAATATTTTAGAAGGCAATTTTGATGCAATTATGCATAATTAGGTTTAATTTTGCTTGTTTACTGGAGCAAATGATTTAGACAGTATGAACTTTTATCCTTTGCATCTTGTAGTATTGTGTCTGGGGCTATTAATTTTGCAATTTTTCAGTCAATGCGACGACTGTCGGCATGGCAACAACAACTACAAATAACGTACCAAGTAATAAATGTTACAAAACTTTAGAAGGCAATTTTGACGCAATTATGCATGATTTTGTGGTGGACCATTTCACATGAACTTTGTCTAAGCATCATTGCATTACCAAAGAATGCTAACACCGGCTAATATAATTAGGCAGAATCCATGTAGTTATCGCCTGGTCCAAGAGTACATAGAAAGTCAGCTTACCTTGTTAGCATAACTAATGATTCCACTTAGATAGCTTATCGTTTTAGCATTTTAGCAGTAGTTGAAGGCAAAATCTTGATACAATCTATCAACTATAATGTGATAGCTACTACAACCAGACTAATAAAGTAACAGTAACATTACAATTATTTACATCGAGATTGTTCACCTGAATTTAGATGGCTACATAATTAACAGCTGCAGTACCTATGCTGTGCAACAAAATATCAACCAGAATTTTTCCTGAAAACTTTTACTAACCGACTGTTGCA
>JAQGBA010001065.1:0-19279 GCA_034698125.1 Prionchulus punctatus | reverse complement strand
GAAAATTTCTCTACAAATTGTGATATTTTTTACCAAAAAATATACCTGTTAAATTATTCAAATTTTCGTCCAAAAAAATTATATTTACTTAGTAGACATCCTTTAGAAGTCCTTTTATGGTCAAAAAACAGCTTGGAAGTCACGTGAAACAGTCGCAAACTTTGCTTTTTCAAAAATTGGTGCGCTGCGTCTTTGCTGTGTTCCTTTTCTATTTTTTTTGTTGAGAAAATTTCACTTGCCAATGCCCAACAACATTTTTGTTGCATTCCTTTGCCCGAATTAACATGATATCCTTCGATTCTTGAGATAAACTCACTGGGGCGACCATGAAATCGAAAAATCAGTGAAACATTCCGATGGCTTCTTTCTCCAATGCTTTTGAAACCAATCCTCGGATCGCTTTAATTGATTGTATATTCTTTTTTTTGTAATAAGGGGACTCCCGCTTGATTTGCTTTAAAACGGCTGTAGCCTGAATCCGATCAACTAATCTTGCTTCTTCAGAATCAAAACTCGTGTTTGGAACTGTGAAATTACACAAAAATATGAAAAATTTTGGAGTTGTATCATTGTCCCGAGGGTCATTCCTACCCTGTTGCAGACAATGTGACAAGAGATACACCATTGAACGCAGAATTGAATTCTCTGCACGATGGTGTATCAAATTTTGCTCTAGCTAGTCTGGAAGTATGTTTCCTTGGGGGGGGGGGGGTGTATTTCCGGGACACCCTGTATGGGAGAAAACTCACTTTTGAACCAATTACACTTTACAATACTGTTCCTAAACGAGCTAAAGGTGTCGAAAACGCGTGATGGACCACTTTGTAAAGTGTAAGTGATCCAAAAGCGAGCTTTCCGCCCTACAAGCAATTCATTCTTATGGTAAACTTTTTGAGTTTGCAATTTTGAATGGACTATAGTTTACCGCCTTTAGTTCGTCCCTTACCAAGCAAAAGGAGTTAACTGCAAAAAATCACAAAATGAGTTAACTGCAGACCCATATAAACCGCACTCAAAGCTTCGTTCTGGCAAAAGGAGACAACTGGGGAATGAATATTCATTGAGTAATGCATGTTTCAATTTTGAATGTTGCTATAGCTAGGGCGACGACTCAAAACTTTGACTTCAATTTTCTCGAAACGCACTTTTTGCAGTTAACTCCTTTTGCCTGGTAAGGGACGAGTTATGGCTAGCAACTTGCTTGGAACATAGGAATTAACATGGTGAATAGCGTACAGCCAGCGAACAGCGAACAACATACAGATAGCGGACAACAAACAGCTAACATCGAATAACGTACAGATAATAGCGTACAGGGAATAGCATACAGTGAACAACGTGCAGTGAGTAACATACAGTGAATAGCATTTAGCAAATAGCGTAACTTACCTATTTTTGCTAATGGGCTATTGTAGATCAAGCATACTGAAAATAGTGATACTGTCACATATATCGCAAACTAGGCTTTTATATTTCTAGCCCAACTTGCGACCAGCGACACCCCACTACTCAGATTCGTTGAAGTTCCATTTGCTGGTGGAGTGAAACTATCATGTGGAATATTGCAAGATCTTCCACTTTCCAATACGTCTTCGGTGCAGATTAATTCAACTGTACAAGTGTTAGCGCATGCAGACCCTGTATATTTTTTCAATATAACTTCACCATTTGAAATTCAATGCACCAATGCGGATGATGAGAAAGCTGTTCCACTTAGAGCATTTGTATTTCCAACCGGTAGGTACAAATTAATTTTCAACTATCTGTCAATGCGACGCTGCTTGTTTTTTAGATTCATTCTGGTCGATATGCCAACCAGATTTCATGACAGTTATTGCAGCGATTAACCGGTCAGATTTTGCTGGAGATAAACTGAGCGAGGACAAATTGTCAATGTTCGAAAAAGACAACGTCGCGATAGCCTTGTCCAGTTCGACGAATGTTACTGTGAAATATTTCGAAGAAGATTCTTCGATTCACTATCTCGTTGAATTTTATCAAACAGAGCATGGCGTCCAAATCCTATGCCCAACTAATGTTATCAAGCTACCTTTGAAGCCGAGCTCAAATCATGATTTGGCTAACGATGATATCACCAATGTCGATAGCTATCATAATAACAATACAAATTTAAATAACCCTGGCCCTGAGGACAACAAGGAAATTCCAATCCGAGTGGATGATATCTCTGCCCAAGGATCTCCGAATAATACCGATGAACTATCCACATTTCCGAAGCACTGCCTATTCGTGGATAAGGTCATGGATGTTGCTTTCGTGTTGGATGCTTCGGATAATACCTACGAAGCGGATCGGCTGATGGCCATACAAGGCATTTTATTCATGGTAGAAAATATTTTAAAAATAAGCGAGGCAAACGTTCGAGTTGCTTTCGTCCAATACAATGGAATCGTCCAACACATCGTTAACTTCCACGAATTTGACGATCTAAGAAATATTTTATCAAAAATACGGTCGTCCTCCCGACTGAGCGGGAACTACACAACTACTACACTTTTCGAAGGTAACGTGAAACCGTGAAAAATGTGCATATGAAGTCATTTGAGTATGAAGTTGGATCTGAATGTGAGCGTCGTGGCGAAATGTTATTGAGAACTTGAATATGAATGTGAATGTGGGATGTAAAGGTGAAAATGAATTGAAATGTGACACGTGACAGTAACATGTGTATGTGATGTGAAAAGGGAACATGAACTCATTTAAACGTGAAAGCGGTTGCGAAGTTTGACTTGTCAGGGCGATATGTGAGTGAATGTAACTATGTAAGTGAAACGTGAATGTGAAAGTGAAACTCAGACGTCAAGGCGTGAAGTGAACTGTCAAAGTACATTGTGAAATGTGAAACCAGAATGTGACCTCACGTTAAAGTAACAAGAAGTGTGATCGTGATAATAAATATGAATGAAAATGTGAATTTTACATGTGCCCCATCATTGTGAAATGTGCATGAGTGTAATTGAAATACGAAAGTAAATATAAAAGTGAAAGTGAAATCGGAAATTTAAAAAGTAAAACGTGAAACGGTTATGAATATGACTGTGAAACGTGAATGTGAAATGTGAATGTGAAATGTTCACGTGAATGTGAATGTGAACTGATTGTGAATGTGAATTGGGAATGTGAATGGATGTGATTGTGAATGCGAATGTGAATATGGAATGTAAAATGTGAATTTGAATTTGAAATGCCACTGTAAATGTGAATTGTGCAATGTGTATTTGTGAAATATGAATGTGAATAGGAAACGGCACTATGAATGTAAACTGTGATTGTGAAATATGAATGTGGTGAAATGTGAATGTAAAATGTGAATGTGAATGTGAAATGTGAACGTGAATGTGAAATATGAATGTGAAATGTGAATGTAAAATAGGAATGTGAATGTGAAATATGAATGTAAATATGAATATGAAACTTGGAACCGATTTGCCAAAATGAATTGCCAGTGTGATAACCTAAATGTGAACATGATTACACATGTCTTAATCACTTGAATTCTAAAAGTGAATGTAACTGTGAATGTGGAATTTAAATTTGCATAAAAGAAGCGTGATTTTGAATGTGTATATTGAATGTGCGAAATACTCATGAAATAAGGAATACGATCTCTATCTACTGCTCTAACTTGCCATCCATAAATTTCGGTTATAATTCACGATTGCAATCTCAAAAAGATTATCGTAAGAATGATTTGCATGTGCAATTTGCAAATACAATTTTTAACTACTTCATGCTACAAAAAGATATCTTCAGTGCACCATTGTAGTGGACCATTTTGTAAACTTGTAGTGATTCGAAATTTTGTTAGCAGTCGTACATGCATTTCATTCTTGCTGTCATCTTTTTGATTGCAACACGAACGGACTGTAATGCATTATTAAATTCTTGTAGACGTTAACAATATGTTCATTTTATATGGTCGGCCAAGCGCATTGCCCGTCGTCTATTTATTCACAAACGATCGGTACGATGTTGATTTCGAGCAAATCAAAGAGAACTTCATCGAAAATAGTATCAACGTGATTTCCGTGGCCGTGTCGTCCACTGTGGCCATGATGGGCATGGACACGTCGGGCATGGACGCCGGCATTTTATCCTACTTCATGGCCAAAGATTTCGCATCGCTGACATATCAGATGGTCGGACAGATGTGCTTGCTGTTGGAAGACATAAATGAAAACGAGCGAGAAAAAGGTGACGACCAGTCGCCATCCTTGTCCAGGCATATAGCTTTGGAAGTCGATCGTAAATTCAGCCAATTTTTGAATTAGCTGGCGAACTGTTGAAGCTCAGCTAGTTTGTTTTTCCAGTAAAAACACCAACGTTAGCCCTGGAGATAGTTAACATTACGAGACATCGACAAAGTGCTGTCATCCGTTGGAATCCGGTGGATGAAGATTTACTAACGGATGAGATGGTAATTTCGTTTATGAATTATAATGTTGCAGCCAAAGCGATAAGTCAAGACATGATTTTTGTTTTGGCTGACTCTGAATCAGCTAAATTTGACTAATCTTTTGGTTTTTAAGGACTTTTTGATTTACTACCACTTCGACAGTCGAGCACCGCCCTTCGAATGGGATTTCGTTATTGCAACTTCGGATAAAAGTGAAGCAGAAATCCTCGACTTGCAAGACGATTTACCATATGCATTCTGCATGCGAGCCAGAAATAATTACGGATTCGGACCGATTAATTGTATGGCTGTCGATGCAATTAGTCCAAAAGGTAGTTCGTTGCAGCGATATATTTTAGTTTGTGAATTCAACAAGAAAATTTATAATTAGATAACGAATCGCTGTCAGAAATTGAATCAATTGTAGACGATTTCAATGCAACTGCAAGTAACGATTCAACAGCAAATCAAGAAATACTAAACGAAATTGTCAGCATCGAAGTAAATCGAACCACTTCAGGTGAATTTGATAAGTCAAAAATTGCAAAATCAAAGAACAATGACAGCGATCAAGTTGATAACAGCACTGATTCAGTTGGATTTAATTCATCATCGCTGTCGGATTTTCTTCATTTCAATACATCTGTTGCAGCTGCGAATATTTCTGATGCTCATGTCGATTTCAAGTTGGCGAAATCGGCCAATGATAGCGAAATTGAGGAAAATAGCACGTCAGCGATTTTGATTTCATCGACGTCATCGCTGATCAACTCGGCAGATTTGTTGTACACAACTATACCGTCTAGCCAAGTCAAACTTGCAGACGCTTGCAAGTGTACTTGCGTGGTCACAGTAGAACTGGACTTGCCTCGAGGCAAGTGTCTTTATGACAATGATGATGATGATGATTCTGATGCTGTGGACGAATATCATATCGAAGTACACGCCAATGTCGATTGTGCCGAAAAGAAAATCAAAAACAAAAAACATGTCAGGAGATCGGTCGTTCCGACTGGTAGCGAATCCGAATGTGGTTGTGTACTGCCGACTAAAAATGGCTCGTGCCCCATTGGATTCCAATATTCCAATGGAAAATGTCGAGGTACTTCAATGATTTACTTTTATTGCTCAGGGGAGCAAACAAGCAGTCACCGACTTCGTTTTTGTTTTTTAGATATGGATGAATGTTCGTTTGAAAATGGTGGTTGTAGCCACACTTGTGTTAACACAAATGGAGGCTACACCTGCAACTGTCCTGCAACTATGGCTGTCAGTATTGCAGACTTGAAGACTTGTATATTTTCATGATTTATTCACAACTCAGTTGTCTTTCTTTTCCTTGATTTGTATAAAAGTTTGTGGGTTGTTTTTAAAAATGTTACAAAATGTTACAAGAAATTACCACATACTTGTTTTTTGAACAATAATATTAAATCAACCATCATGAAAGACTGTCAATCATGAAGCTGTTGTCAGGACAAGTCAATTGGCAAGCACACGTTTTTGCTCGAATATTTCATTAATTTCATCCTTACTTAGTTGCGTGGTTGCTTGAATGTAAGACTGTATTGTTTGTTGAAAGTTAACGACGTCATTTGAACTTTAATTAGTTTAATGAAGGAAACTGTTTTGTTTTTCATGCAACAATAAATCGCACTCATAACGCCCATTGAAATTAGTTTTTTAAAAGCGAAATTATACCCTTAAGATCTATTTTGAAACATCAATTAGGCTGTGCCTTGCTCAATATAAGTGACTTCGAAAGTTCGTTGGATTGAAGTACAGTTGCTGAATGAAAATGGATAAAATGTCGGCAGCCGTGATTACATGTTTGATCCTGTGTCACATTTTGCTTGCTAACGCTCAGTTGGAACAAGAAAACGATGGAAATCGTGAACCAGATAGTCAAGTAAGACAGTCAGAGCTTGTCAACACAAGTCACCGGTCACAAGCCACTTTTGTATTTCAGCTTGCTAAATCTAAAAGGGCATCAACAAACACTGAGCAAAGAAAAAATTCAGTTTGGTCGTCGATTTCTAGTTATTTGAAATCAAGAATGAGCACGAGACGATTTGGTTTGTACGATTACATAAAACTGTGATAAGTCAACTAAAGCTTGCGAAAATGAAATGTCATAGTGAAATTATAATAAGTAAAACTGCATTCGTGTCATGGACCTGCAAGTGACAACACGAAACGTGTTGTCTACAGCAGTTAACGAGCAAATACACAAAATACAGCCAGTGGTTGAGTAAAAACGAATTTTGCTTGAAACATGTCTTTATAAACAAATTTACACGCTCGCTTCGTCTTTAACCGCGCTTAAAACGGCTAAATCCGTCGACTGGCTACAAAGTTGCAAATCAGCGGCGACCGGTGGACTTTCTTGTTTCCTCTTGCGCAAATTGGGATATCTGACGAAGAACTTCTGCAGCCAACCGTTGCTTGCCGAAAAAGCGCCGGCGTCCGCCCGACCGCCGGCGACCATTTCGTCGAACATTTTCGACGCCGTTGTTTGTATGATTTTTCTCGAAACGGGCAAATTGGCGTTCTGTCTCGCGCGAATCCAATCCAAAAGTTGAACTTCCAAACGGCTGAACAACGGCTTTCGACCGCCTCCGGCGATTCTCACGCGTTCTTTGGGCAACACCAGCAAGCGATCTTTCAACTTTCTCCAAGTTCTTATATTCTTCTCGTCGACGTTGAAATGCTTGGACGCTGCACGATTTCCGCCATTTTTCTCCGCCCAATCGACGGCGATCAGTTTGAACTCGTTGCTGAACGTGCGCCGCTTCTTTTTATCATCGGCCAGTAGTTTATCGACATTATCACCGGATGACTGCTGATCATCGACTGAAATTTGTTTTTCAACATCACTAACGAGCAAAAACGCGTCGTCGACTGGATTTTTATCGATATCTACAGGAATTTTATCAAGAATATGATCGATTAAATGTTTTTCGCAATCCCCGATATTTACATCGTATTCTTCATCATCATCGTCGTCTTCGTCTACTTCTAATTTAACAATAGCTTCCACCATTTTTTCATATCAATTAAAATGCAAGAAAAATGAATTATAACAGCGAAAGTACTGGATTTGCTCGACGCTAAACAAATTTCCAGCGCTTGCCGTTTCTCTAGCGAACGTTTTTACGTGTATAGAGGCCGCGGTTTCTATGCGCGACCGACGCATTGAATTTTTTAGTCGATATACACGAGTAGAGGCCGCGGCCTGTTTCTGGTTTATACTGTGTAGTGTTCTCGCCAATCAATAAAGTCGCTGTGACTAACTCTATTGACGGACGTCATTCTGCGTTTGTCATTGTTGGCTAAGCTGTACTGCCCTGTAGTCTCTTGCAGATTACAGGGGTTGTGCCTTAGGCAGCGAGAGGTGTTATATTGTTTCAGTCAGCGAGACTGCGCTTTCGTAATCTTGCTTTAGTCAGTGCGTTTATGGTTACGAAAATGTACTTTTTGACACCTTTTTTGAATTACCATCAAACCTTCCGTTTGATTGAAGGATGGCTTTCTGCATTAATCACTGATCCTTCCTAAGTTGTCCTGCCCTGTAGCCTCTTGTAGACTATTGATAGTGATATTGCTTGAATCAGTGTGGCTGCGCTGTAGGCACCTTGTTTGTGTTTTATTCAGTTCTGCGTTAGTCATTATTGCTGGCTAAGTTGTACTGCCCCTATTCTCTTGCACATTATAGGGGTGCGCCTTGGTCAGCGAGAGGTTTGATATTGTTTTAGTCAGCGTGACTGCTCTTTAGTCAACTTGTGTTGTGCTTTAGCCAGTCCGTCTATGATTGAGAAAATATATTTTTCGCACCATTTTTTGAAATCATCATCGACTCCCTTTTGACGACTCTCTGTCATGCACAAATCGATGTAAACAAGTTCTGGATTGAAATTTACATCTTACGCGATGTTGAAATCAAAACCGGCACGCGTACTGTCGTTTCCAACCGAATTCCCACGCGAGTAGCCCGGTCAATTATTTGAACAAGCCCGTAGAGTGTATCATCATCCGACTCCTTACAACTGCTCGAGAAATTCTAAAAAAAGTTCGCACGCAATGTATATCGCTCATGCCGTTTTGTTGTGCTCGGGCAAAAATCTCATAACTTCAACAACGTTAAACAAACTGACCCGCGCGGGTCCTAAGAACCGGAGCTACCGCAAGAGTTGAGTGTTCCTTGTTTTGCTACGGCCCGATGCTATCTATTTACATTCGGTCAAGCGTCCATATTAACGCGTCCTTAGCTCCTCTCACCTTTCGTCAGGTTTGTCCAGATCGACGATGGTTTCTTTACTTTTTTATTCAACGTTAATGGGTTTCCTGTTAACAAGTCGTTACCTGTGGCTTAGTGACTGAACTACTAACTAATAGTAACATTCAGTCTTCGGCGAACAACATATTTCTCACTTTTGTATTCATACTCTGGTCGAAATGAAAATTTGGCTGATAATATCAGAAATTGTTCTATTATCAGGTAAGCAGGTTGCAATGAAGGTGCGAGGAGTACTTGTGGCAATTAGTCATTTGGTCCAAAGCATATATAGTATCAGTTTATCACTCATATGTATATGTATTTTCTTTTGTAGTGCATTCTGCATATGGAGCTGCTGGCCAAAGATGCCAATACCCGGCTCATAGTCATATCAGATTACCAGGTTCCACGAAGAGGCACTATCTAGAATGTGAATCATCGCACGTGTATGAAGAAAAGGAATGCCCGCTGAGCACTGAATTCGATTCAGTTAGCATGATTTGCATTTACAAAATGAAAGAAACTAGTCAGGTGCCCATTTGGAATTCTGCAGAAGAAGACGAGGAAGAAGCAATGATCAACAAAGCTTTCGCAACCAAACTTCCACTACCAATCGTTCAACATAATCCGCAGATTGCCCCACAATTCCCACAGCAGGTCATTCCACAGCAGCAACCGTTCAATGGTCAACAACCACCACAGATTTTTACTTTGCAACCGCCAATAAATCAAGCGCAACAACAGTTTAATCAGCAACAACCCCAATTTCCTGTACAGCAATTTAATCAGCCGCAACCACCACCGTTTGGTCAGCCTCAGCAACAGTTCGGACAACCACCACTTTTCGGCCAGTCGCAACCGCCACCGTTTGGCCAATCTCAACCTCCACTATTCGGCCAGGGGCAACCACCTCCATTTGGTCAACAGCCACAACCACAACAACTCGGTCAGCAACAACAACAGACCAATTCCCAACAGCTTGGGGCGCCGCAACAGACCAAAATTATTCAACAATGGGCTAACTCAATGCCAATCGAATTGTTTTCTAGTTGTACATCGGATGCGTGGTGCCCTCATGATGCAGTGAAATTGCAATATTGTGATGTTAATGGCGAACAGTTCATGCAATGTAGTGCGTCAGGTTGGGTTTTAAAAGAGTGTCCACCCGGGTCTATATTCACTGGACATATGGGCAGATGCGTCGACCCACGTGAAAATGTGCAACCATTTCCAATTGTAACTCAACAACCGACACAACCAACCCAAAATATCCCTCAACAGTTCATTGGTGGGCTACCGAATTCAAGGGTGATTAGCGTTGGAAATAATTTTCCCTCACCTCAACTTCAGGGGCAGTTACAACCTCGAGTCACTCCTCCGAGTAACAACTTTCTTGGAGGTCAGTCGCAATCTGGTCAATCAAATCAACCATTCCCTAACTTCCCGCAAAATCCTCAACAAGTACAATTTCCTCAACAGCCGATGGTCAGTCAGTCACTTCTACCGCAGTTTTCCACAGCATTCCCGAATGGCCAGAATCAACAAAACTTCTTCCCATCCCCAACGCCAAGCATTCCGCAAAACTTACCAGTTGTTCAAGCAGGCCAACAACTTCCTGCAGCGAATCCAACATTTGCACCAATTTTGATACATCCACAGCAGGTTTTCAGTGAACAGCAAGCAACGCAACCATTACCTCTGCCCGTGCCAACTCCAGCAACTCATGCAACACAGCAAGTGAATCATCATAATTTCATAATTGGTGGTCATCAGGGCGTGTCACTTAGCCCTGACCAGATTGCACAGTTACCTCGTGGTGAATTAGTATATGTTCCACCGCAGGTGAATAGCTCTGCTGCAATCAGCAGTGATAACGTTCAGCAATGGTCTGCAAATAAAGCTACTGGTGGATTGCAACCAACAATGGAAAACAAACTTGGTTCAGTTTCTTTGAGTCAAGTTAACAGTGGCAGTCAGGAACCGCAACCTTCAGGTAATAATCCATGGATGGCTCAACCATGGCACCCGCCTACAGTTTCATTGTCTGCCACTCAACCAGCGAAGCCGCATCACGAAATTCTGCCCAACATCGACTGGAATGGTCAGCAGCCGGCCAATTCTCAGCAGCAACAGTGGCCCTTTCTCCCCACTCAGTTGAATCAGTCGAGCCAAATATTCCAAGGCAATTGGAATCCACAAGTTATGTCCAATCCAAGGATGACCGAACCGCGACAGGTAGTTTTTCCATTCCTCAATACGAATGTGGTCGTCGGTTCAGATTCAGAATCTCAAAACAACAGAGTGTCGAAGAAGCTAGACAAACGATTATTATTGAATTCCAAATCAAAATAAATCCAATAGGGTGTATAATACTACTTTAAATTTGTTACAAGTCTTCTATATCTCGCTGTGATCTGATTGTATGTACATACACATTAAAGTATTTTCCATACAAAAGATAAACAGTACAGTGGGTATTTATACTCTTAACACTTGTCGTAAATATGAGCTGAACTTTTATGGAAATAATAATGCTTTTCATCAACCGTTAGCATTGTAAAATATAATTTCAAAGTATGCTAAAAATGTCATACCAACTTGCATCACATATCTGCCACGCAATCAACTTTTCGAAGCTGCACTTTGCGAATGTTCGGTGAACAATTCGATTACAAAATTTCTTCCAAGTTTTTTTCATACAGGTTAATTTCGACGTTCATCAGGCAAAAGGCGTTAACTGCAAAAAATCACAAAATGAGTTAACTGCATGATCAAATAAAAGGCACTTCTGGCTATGTTCTGGCAAAAGGAGACAACTGGGAAATGGATATTTATTGTACAGTAATAGAAAATGTCCAGGCAGTCAAAACTTTGACCTCGATTTTCTCAAAATGCAATTTTTGCAGTTAACGCCTTTTGCCTGTTAACCTCGATTTGTTGACTGGTATTTTGCAATTTATTTTTGTGTCTTTATCTGTATGTTACAACAATAATTGGTCTATTGGCGGTCTTCACAAATCTTTTGCAACAACTCTGAAAAGGTGGCAGCATATGTGTTTAATGATTTAAGTGTACAAGATAAACCGAAAATAATGCAGCACCATGTGCTTGACCATTTAAGCATGAGGCACGGGTGTCATTTGATGCCTCATTCAGGGCAGAATCCGTTCCAAATGTAAATATTACATGGATAAAAAAAATTAGCATCAGTTCCTTCTTAGCTTCTATTATTCTTCACTTGATAATCAATTCCATGGCTTCGATGATATTTGATTTCTTTTGCCGTTTGAATTCAAAATAAATCTTCATACTATTTGAACAAACTTTCCTGGACACAATTATACAACATTCCAACTAAAAGCAAAGAACGTACTCAAGATAAATCCGACGCAAGCGATAAAACTTTTGTTGAACGACTTGTAATTAAGGGGGATGTTTGCAAGCTGTATGATGATTTTTCCTGAGTTCAGACAGATGCATGGACGGATTCCCATTCAAATCAAATTGGTCTCGTCATACAATTATAATTAGTCGAATAAAGCCGCATCGATTATTGATCAATATTCTTTGATTTTATTGCTGTGATTATCGAAAGGTGGCGGTGTACGAATAAGTTCGGTATATTATTTTATCGTGCATTTTTTTGTATTTTCTATTGTTTAACATTTACATATAATCGAGCACTCAAATAAATGTCACAACGCATCTTTATCGAACGAGTGCCCTCTCCCCATTCAAACAAATTCCATGAAAATCTCCTGGCCAATTGATTTTGACATAAAAAAAACTTGAAAAGCGGTGCACGCGTTTTTATGTGAGTTCGATTTATATTTCAACAACCTTCGCAAAAAAAATTTTTTGACCAAAGGGATCCGAAAACTTCGCGGAATGTTTTCTTGCGTCCCTTTTGCTTAATGTAGCGGGGGTTGGTCGAAAGGTATCCAACCGATTGAGCGCCGGTCGCCCCACTCGTCTACATCGAGCGCACGATTTCGAATGTCTAAAACAAACTTTGCCCACCGTTCCACTTTGTCAACACATTATCAATGAAACGACAAATTTACAGTAGGCGGCAAACATTTAGCAGCGACGTTTGACGGCTCATCGCTGAAGCTTTGTTTCCTGGTTCGACCAAGCTACTGGCCGTCGACCGTCGTCCGACTGACTAATGGTCACCGGCCGAAGTTGAAGAAGCGCTTCGGTATGATTTTTGAAAGCGTATGAATTTTTTCCCAACAGCTAGCTCTCCGCTCTGACGACCAGTTTTTAGCTTGTTGCTCCGTCGCTTCGTTGGTTATACTTGTGACTTCATCATTCGGACGATAGTTCCACTGGCTTGCAATAAATTTCGTCAGCCCACTTGTGTAACTGTCGCCGAGACCCGTTGCGGACCGTTGCTCACCGAGCGACGTCCTTTGACGATTTTTGCGGTTAAGCCGGATTTTTGTACTTGCGCAATATTGAACAACGAAAACAAACTTCAAAAGGTGACAAACCGTGGCCATGCTACTATGCTCTCGTTGACGTCACGTTCCAGAGTAAGCAAGCCGACGAGCGTCTTGTCGAGAAAACTGCCTTTCATCTTCATTTTGAACATTTGAATTTTAATTACTGTGTATACCTACCCGTTTTGTGCGTGGCATGAACCCACTGTCCTTTCGACCAAGACGCCACCAATGGTAAAATAGGGTTATGGCTCAAGTGAAATTAATATTCATCTGGATTATTGCTTACGCATTGTTATTTTGTTATTCTGGTAAGGTAGATTGAATACAAATTCAGTTAATTAGAGTTTCAGATTATTCGCCTCACCTGGGGTTCGATCTCTCAAATTAGGAGGCGAGGGTAATCACTAGACTAGACTAATCTACTACTTACATTGATGAGTAAAAATGTCAAGATGAAAATGATATCAAAGTTTCTGCACACAAAACGAGGTTGCTTTTTCAGAAGTTGCTCAAGATAATGTCATTTTTACGAATCAACAATGTCCCGATGGGCAAGAGGGCGTGTTTTATGCCGTCGACAAAAGTCCGACTCAATATAAACATTGTGGACCGGCAGGATTTTTTTGGATATTCCCTTGCTCGCCAGGAACATTTTTTAATCAAGTAGAACAAGCGTGTTTACTACCGGCGAATGCGACCACGACGACAAACAAAAATCAAATCATAACGACAGCATCGACAAAGAAGTCGCCGGCAACTACAACACAACTTTCATCTACAGTAACGAGTACTGTACTGAAAACTACGACTGAGATTAGAACGGAACATCCTACAGCACCCGACAGGATTGCGACTACATCTGTTGCACCATTAAAAACAACTGTCCAAGATATTTTGACACCGCAGTTGAAAAATTTTCCACCCGCTAAGGCGCCCTTGCCTGTGATGAGAACAACAACGGAAATGGCTACGATAACTTCAACGCACGTTATGCAAATAGATGAACACGAACTAGCCCTTGGTCATGAGACATCATTGTCACCTGAACACGAGCAACACAGCACCATGTATCCGACTTTTAGCGCAGTCGAACCAAAGCTGTTTGTTACAGCAGGACCACATGTTGAAACTGAAGACTATTACGACACTTACGACACCGAGCATGATGTTTCGCACAGCCAAGGCCACGGTCATAGCAAAGGTCATGGCCATTCGACAACATTGACACCAGCTCACCCGCCACCTGCAACGACTCCAGAAGTCGAATACTGGGGTGATAATACTGCTGAAAGTCCGCCAATTCCCCTTCATCCAAGGATATCTAGTCACAACATTGATACAAGTTCCAATGAAAATGGCAAGGATAATGTACTAATGGGAAACTATCGCGGAAATGCAAAGACCACAGACAATGCGATTGGAAATGCAACGGACAATACTTTCATTCCTTCTAATCCAATATTGTTTGGTTCAAATGCTGGTGAACATGTATCTGTGCACACTGCTCAAAGTCCACCAGTCGATAGCGCGAACCCAGAAACAGGCGAACATGAGCATACAAGCTTTGTTCCACTTGAACACCAGCCAAGCATAAACCACAATCAACCAGACACCAGTGCCCATGACAAAGAACATATCTACGAATATCATGTAGTGCCACCTCCGACAGAGGCGCATGAAGTTACTGATACAACTCATGAACCACCACACGTTGAACAGCAGCAACCTGCTCAAGTGGAAGAATCAGGTCAATCGGATATGCATCAGCCAGTGAATCATTATGAAAGCGGATCTCAAGCGCCATCTGTTCATGAACCAGGATTTGCATGGTCAAGCTACGAAAGTGGAACTTACCAGGAGCCCCATTCTCAACACGAAGTGAAAGAATCTGATCAGTCCGTGCCACCGCCTAACTACATGCACGAATATTACGTTAATCCAACTGAACCACATCCACAGACGCAAGCAGAATATCCTCAGGATGAAACGGTTTATTACAGAACTGTACCACCTGATCCGATTCTACCGAAGGGTACTCAACAAAATCAAGAATCTTTAGTTATGCCGCCACAAAGTGAAACGGATGTAACTGCTTACGTTCCTCGGACACCATTCGGCGGACCAAAGTCTTTGCCGAAATCCGTCACTTTGAGCCCGATGGCTTTAGAACTTAAAAAACGAATTAGCGATGAAGATTTAATTTCAATGCAGAGAGTGTTTCAGTCACTGGCATCACAAGTTGGGCAGGGTGGCGGTCCTCCGGGAGGAATGCAATATCCACCTAATCTTCCTCAGGGATTTCCTGGTGGTAGTCCTCCGGGGTTTCAAGGTGGCAGAGTTCCTCCTGGCGGTGACTATTCTCGATTTGTTCCAAATGCTAACTACTTTCCTCAGCCAGTGCGACCACCGCCGATCACTGAGATACCGCCCACAATCATCATGGTCCCTAGCTGCGTAGAAAATGGTACTTGCGAGTTTAATGCTGTTATTGAGACGTACTGCATGCATGCTGATCCCACGTATTACTATCAGTGCGGACCAAGTGCCGATGATACTGGTGTGTGGATGGTCAGGCAATGCCCTGCTGGACTGCAATTAAACAGTGAAGGTCAGTGTGGCTTGCGTAAAAAAGGGTCTGCCGTGAAAAATCCACAACCACAACCAGTTTCAACAGATCAATCCGGTCAGTCCACCGGGAGTAGTGTTACAAGCAGTTGGTCACAACAAAATGTGCAACAACCTCTCGATAAATATGAAGGACCCTCGACGGATACACAAAGCAATATTTACACAGCACAAATTTCAAATCCCCTGGTGGTTCAGCCGGTTGAGCAGCCGAAAGTGATTCCGAAACAGCCAACACACTCGAACGTTGATCTACCATATCGGCCGGTAGTGCAACCGAAACAAGAACCTGTACCAGATTATTCAAATGTACAAATACCTTACCAGCCAGTAGTATACCCAAAACCAGTTCGACCAGCACCACAAACAAGAACACCGAAACCTTACGAACAAGAAGTGGATAATGCTTATCAGCCTAACTTGCCATATCATCCCGTTAATAATCAACAACAAGCATATCCCGCCGCCAGTGCTGACAAGCAAGTTGTTCCATCCCCTTCCGTTACCAACTATGTTCACTATCCAGGAACATCGATCAATGAAATTAATAATCCTAGCAGTGTAGATCCTGCAGCTGCCTTTGTTAATTCGCTAAAGCAGTATGCGAATCAAAATGGAATCGACCAGAGAGGCCACAGCAATATAGCGAGGCCAATACCTATAAACTATTGGGCTACTGACCAACAGCAGACGAAATATCCATACGTCCAACCTAAAGTACCGTATCCACAACCAAAGTCTATCACCACTGTTCGAGGAGGCTCGCTGCCTCAGTCAGTGGTTGCTAAATTAGCTAACTTGGACACCTTGGCTCAGGCGCTTGCAGTCAAAAATGTCTACAACCAGGGTCAACAGAACATCATGCCGAAGGCAACTTACCCGCCTGGCCAGAATAGTTTCGCGCAATTTGGTACTAACTATCTGACAGCAGGTCAACCTCAGATGTATGGCACGGGCAACAATGCACAGAGCCTGCACGCATTCTCGTTTCCTAATTTAAATGGTAACACTGCTGGTACAAGCTCCTACAACATGCAGAATAATGGCGCATATCAAAATAGCAATCGCGTGATCATGCCCAAATCCATTTCATATGGTAATCAAGCTGCAAACAGGTATCCATATCCAGACACTAGAACATATCCGACAAGCAGAGACGCTACACCGCTGGTGTGGAACAGCAACGAATCTTTTGACAGATCCACAGAACCAGTGTATGTTTGGAGACCATCGCCAGGTCAAAGGTGTTCACTGTTGGCATCGCCTAAAGCTCAAGTATTTTCAAATCCGGATGATTACAAGTCGTTTTTTATGTGCACGCTTCGGCAAGGCGGCGCAGAAGCGCAAGGGCGGATAGACCCCAATGAAGGTACATGGGCACTATTGCAGTGTCCCGAGGACACAATATTCAATACTTCTCTTAAAGTATGCGACAGGTCGGCGGCATCACATTCAAAACAGCGCAAACTACCAAAATAAATCGCTTGCTATTATTTATAAATTAGTAGACTACTTTTTTTTGTCAATACATTTTCCTAATGAAAAAGAGGCTTTTAATGTTATATTTTTATTTCGAAAACTTGTTGGTGTTTGTTTTTTTGAATCTACGCATAAAAATTGAATAAAAACATGAAAAAATTATTTTAAATTCAGGAAATAATAAAAAATTAATACAAAAGTAACAAATTGATGTCAAATTGCGGTAAAACGATTAATGTAACCTGCATATCATTTCGTCGATGAAAGCTTACTGTAAGAAAAAAGTGTGTTTCTCGAATTTGCCGTAAAGGTCGCCGAAATTTCCGGTTTACTAACAAATCGCGCGTAAAAAGTGTCAATATCGTTTACGAAACGAGTAGAAAACATGGATGTATTCTCGAATAGCAAGCTAGTGGTGCCGTTTTCCGAGAAAGATTTACGCTGCAAGAACGAATGCGGATTTTACGGAAATCCTCAATGGCAAGGATTTTGTTCGAAATGTTGGCGAGATATAAATATGGCGGCCGCGCCGCCGATGCCGACCGAGGAAGCCCGATCGCCGTCGACCGCGAGCAACAATAAAACGTGGCACGCGTCTTTGGGATTCGATAAATTTCTCGAGAAAAAAAATCAACACACCAACCGGCGAACATCGACGATTCGTTCCATTTTGAAAAAGAGCCCGTCGTCAGGTAGTACCGGACGCGAAATTTGTTTTTACTGCGCCTTATCGGGCGCTTTTTTTGTTACTTATCAGATAATACTCGTTCTTTGTCGCCAAATCATTCGAAGTCGACGAAAAAACAACCGAGCCTCCAACGGCAGCTAAGCACAGACAGCTTGAACGCCAAAGAGAATTTCCTAGCGTTTTGCCGCCAGTTGCCACCGTCGATGGGCATGGACGTTAGCAAGCAAGTGAAACTGGTCGTCGATCGAATTCTGAGCCACCACGAAGTCGTTCCGATAGAAGACCTCTCGGTCCTCGTCCACGAGATGTACGATGCGATAGAGCTTCGGTTGAGGACTACCAATGTGAAAGGTTGGCGATTGAAATTAATTTTTTTAACCACTAGCTAATGACAGAACAGCAATAGTAGTGAACAACTATAGCCACTGATTAGTTATAGCCAGTGAACAACAGTCAAGGATCTATAGGCATATCCGTCACACAGTCAGTAGTAGGGAACATCCGGCACCTAACTAGGGACATTCCCAGCCATCTATGTAAACAAAGTTATCGCAACTCCTTAATGAAATTCTACTGTGTAGTTTACTCTTAATCTCGTCACTATAATCACTAGGAAAAGCCTGGCTGGTAGAGACTAGACTCGCCAACAGTTTTACTCGTTAATTGAACAACTGTAGCCTGTGAACTTTGTAGAGTCCACGCATTCAACGGAGCAAATTTTAAATGAAGTCGAGCAATACATTTGCGCCCGTTGCTACAGCGTGTTGTTTTGTCCGAGCACCGACGAAGAAGTCGGCGATCTTTCGCTGCAAGACCGAATCCGTTCGTTGAATTGGGTGACATGCGGATTCTTGGACTCGGGATTCGCGTTGGATAATCCCGTGGTACGTGACAAAGTCGACGGAGCCGTTACGGGTACAAAGGTTTACTTCATTTTGTTGACATAGATTGAAGAATCCTTTTTTCTTCAACCATTGTCATTGTTATTTATTCAGAGATTGTCGACATGAATAGCAGGCGAGGACCGCAGCAAAAGTTGAATAGTGTGCTGCAGTGCAGCAAACATTTGTTCGAAGCGCTGAAGGAAAGCCGCAGCGGGCAACCGGCCAGCGCCGACGAATTTCTACCGGCCTTAATCTACGTAGTCCTGAAATCCAATCCGCCGCTGTTGCAATCGAACATTCAGTTCGTATTACGATTCGCCATACAGTCGAAATTGATGTCGGGCGAAGCCGGATATTACTTTACTAACTTGGTAAATCCATATATAAAATTTTGGTCCTATGGACTCCCACAGCCTGTATCTAGGTGGCTGGTATTTTACACTATTCCTCAGACTCTTACCT